>OLKM01001359.1:116991-121991 GCA_900291075.1 Melanogrammus aeglefinus | reverse complement strand
TAATTTATCTATTATGTTTTGGGCTGCTTATTTACAAATTCATATGTTTCCACATGGGGTTTCTTAGTTTGTTTTTTTTCCACACACACCTAAAACAACAACCGACAATATGCAATATGGCTTCTAGATTCTACAAGCAGATACCTCCACAAGGAGGGGACTCCACGAAGGCCACGCCCAGCCTGGGACCCCGGGCTACAGCCAACAAGAGAGTCTGGTGGAAATGGGAAAGTGGACGCCATTATTTTTTTTTACTTATTCAGAGACACAAGAGGTAAGAGTGGAGATTAAGAAGGCAGAACAGGCCAATGGCTGTGTCAATGCCACTGTAGAATTGTGAACGAGTGAAATGTGTTTGTAATATTGTGCCAGGGTAATCTTTTTTAGGTGTTGAGAGCAGATTTAGGGGATTCTACAGACAGTTTTTACAGCATTATATTAACCTTACGTTTAACGTTGTACCATATGGTAGCGCGATACAGGGATACATGCACTCGTTATACACCAACTCAACACAGTGACTTTTAACAAAAATACTTTTCAATGTAACAGAGCGTCGACTGACCAGCAAGTCAGCATGATATGAAATACAAAATAAAAGCTCCATAATAAAAATGATAAAACAAGTACAAATTAATAAGTTGAAAAGACCAAGACACTTAATAAATACAAAAAAAGAAACACGATATCCAATACCAAAAAAAAAATTATAAAAAATAAATAGCATAACAGTTAAAATACTGGCACAGGCCCAGAGAAAGTGGCTACAGCTGTCTGGCTAGCATTGATGAGCAAAGGCGTGCGAAAGGTGAGGAAAATAAAGTGAGCGCATGCAGGCAAATTGCTTTAAGACACAAAGACTACATGGTGTTTCCACACCGTGTAATATCGTTAAAGGAATCACTATAGTAAACAGACACACATAGACAAAAACACAAAGACACACACACATCACTTGGCTCACCGTGTTCATTTTCAGCTGTTTCAATGTCATGAATGGTACAGTTCATAAATATTCGTTTGAATAAAAAAACCTTGTGATTTAAAAGCATTATTATCAGTGGTATTAGCACAATTAACGTAGCGATCACTTTCCCAGAGGCACATGTCACCACTCCGCTGTGCCCAAGCCAGACTGCTAGCATTGGTTTGAGTTAGCATGTGTCATGTCGTGCGATGGGTTGTGGTTATGTTTGTTTGTGTGTCTGTTCACCTTTGAGAAACTAAAGTCTAGCAAAGTCTTTTATGTGAGTGAGTGTGAGAGAGAGAGCGAGTGTGTCTGTGTGTGTGTGTGTGTGTGTGTGTGTGTGTGTGTGTGTGTGTGTGTGTGTGTGTGTGTGTGTGTGTGTGTGTGTGTGTGTGTGTGTGTGTGTGTGTGTGTGTGTGTGTGTGTGTGTTGTGTGTGTGTGTGTGTGAGAGAGAGAGAGCGAGAAAGAGTGTGTGTGTTTGTGTATGACTCATCCATGCACCTTACAGTCCAAACCCTGGCTTATGGCATGTGCACTCACAGCTTGAACACAGTGCGCTTACTATGGCGGCTATACACGCGTTTGCTGAACGACAAATACGCATAAGACACACAATCTGCTGCGAACCACCAGCGGTGGCATTCGTCCAGTACCATCGCTGTTTGTGCGCTACTGGGACGTTTCTGGTGAGCTTTACTCACAGGGGGAAAAAAACGGCCGTCTTGTTATTATTACTTATTACTTTGCATACAATTACGTCATGTCTGTGAACTCTATTGCTGTTTTATCACCTCTTGTCGAACTGAGCGTGTGTGTCGGGGGGGGGGGGGGGGGGGGGGATCGCGTACACGTACCAGCCATGCACTCCATCTCTCTCAGAGTATACAGTAATATCTTTAAATCTAATCTATTTCTACATGATTGTTCCGCCCGCTCTGAATGGCTGGACTATGTTTGGCGCGTCTCGTGTAACTCGCACCTTGGCGTTCGACGAAACAGACGGCTGACAATGCAGGGTAATTATCTTCTTCTTTTCTTTTTTTTTTTTTTTGCAAGGTGCTTGTCAAATGAGTTCGCCCTTTCCTCTCGGTTGGTGTTAATGAAACATAGACACAGAGATAACCACCCCGTCATTGCTTTGAGATTGAACGATGGGTAACAGCAAAGACACAAAAGGAAATTAAGATATGCGAGAGCTGGGGAAGGGAGTGGGAGAGCTTATGTCAAATATTATACAATGACGGTACCGCAGTACTATAGTACAGTACCAACACTACAAGACAGCAAGGGGGAAATGACGTCAAATGGGTACTATTTGATGCTGTTCTATCATTTGTTATCCTATCTATCGGAGCTCTATCTAAAAATCGTATGGACAGAGGAATGATTTTTTTCTTCCTATAATTCCCTGTACATAACCCCAAACATTAATGTATTCGGGAGGGGTACAGTTCCTCAAAAAAACACATACACACGATTTATGAGGTACAGATAACGATGGGGAGGACGCAGCATTTACAATAAAGTTGCCATGGGGACCGCAAAATAAAATATAGGTAGGCAGTTGAGACGGCAGACGAAGCCGGCCATAACGAGGAGTGTATCAGCGACGGCATCATGTACTCCTGTATGTTTCCGTTGTCCCCTAGTTCTTATTCCCCACCTCCTCATTCCTCTCTCCTCTGCCCTTTGCTGCCCCTTCCATCGCTGCTTTCTTTGGTCGTCATCCGCAGTTGTATTCATGTTCTCCAAGTATACAATCCCTCCCAAAAAAACGACGACAGGCAGAGCATCCCCTTCGAGGGTCCCCCAAACCTCTAGGGCTCCTCTATCTGGTCCACCTTACCCCCCTCAGGGGTACGGGGGCCACCAAAGCCTCTCCTCTCCCCCTCAGAGACATCCGGAGGAGGAGTCACGTGAGTGTGTCAAACGCCCCCGCTTCCAAAATGTGTGCGCGTGATTCTTTTGCGTTTTTTTTTTTTCATCTCGGCGGTCGCGGCGGCGGCGTGCTTCGGCGGCGTGTGCGTGCGTGCATCATCACTTGAGCGGCTCCATCTCGGAGCACTCCGTGTCCATGTCCGAGTCGTAGAGCGAGTGTCCCGTGCGGTCGCTGTCGGGGGAGTGCAGCTCCGGCGGCGGGGCGAGGGACGGAGCGAGGGGTGGGGGGGTGGTGTGTGCGCGCGAGCGCGGCCCGCGGCCGTGCGCGTGCGTGGGCGGCGTGTGCATGTGCGTGTGCGTGTCGTCCTGGAAGGTGTCCGTGCGCGAGTACAGGCCCAGGTCGGGCAGGTCGGTAGTCGCTGTCGTCCGCGTCGTCACGGTAACAGAGGTCCTCCAGGTCCACGAACCACTCGGGCCAGAAGCGCCGCCGGATCCGCTCGCAGTACATGGCCAGGTTGATGAGCTCGCCTGCGACGGACGCACAGGTGGACAGACAGACGGTAAGTAGACGGGTCGACGCATAGAGTAGGTAGACGGGCAGATGGACCGATGAGACGGACACGCATAGCAGGTATACAGGTAGATAGCATACGGTAGACAGGTAGATGAACAGACACATAGAATAGGTAGACAGGTTGATGGACAGAGTAGCCAGACACATACAGTAGGTAGACAGGCAGATGGACAGACACATATAGTAGGTAGACAGGCTGATGGACAGAGTAGCCAGACACATACAGTAGGTAGACAGGCAGATGGACAGACACATACAGTAGGTAGACAGGCAGAGGGACAGAGTAGGTACAGGTAGATGGATAGAGTAGACAGACACAAATTGTAGGTAGCGAGGTAGACAGATAGACAGTAATAGATAGACATAAATATATTAGGAAGAAAGAGAGAGAAAGATGGATGGATAAAGATAAAAAATAAAAGAAAGATAGATGATAGATAGAAAGATACAGCATTTGCATAGAAAACACTACTCTCCCCCATTACAAACCAATCTTCAAAATGTGCCTTTCCCAAGGAAATTAAAAAAAATACAAATAAACATGTTTCCTTGATTTGAGCCGGGATTTCCGGGGATTTCCTGACTTTGATGCTTCTCTGTCCAATTTAACGTAACTTAACAATTATACTGATTTAAAGGGACATCTAAAAGCAAAGAGTTCAAGGCTTCCGTTTGTTTTTGATCGTCATGTGGTGCCGTCATCAAAAACGAATACTTCCATCCTATTTACACTACAAAGGTGCACCGCGTTGCGTTCAGCGCTGCTGCACGACAGATGGGTGCAGGTGGCTTAAACAACCTGCAAGTCCCCGAGTAGGTGATTATGTACTGTAACGGTTTCACCATGTTAATGACATGCTAATGAGATGCGTATGACATCTGAGAGACACCGCGCACATGCACACACACACACACACACACACACACACACACACACAACACACACAACACACCACACCCACACAACACACACACACACACACACACACACACAACACACACACACACACACACACACACACACACACACACACACACACACACACACACACACACACACACACACACACACACACACCTTTGATGAGCTGCTCAGGCCGGGTGCCCGGGAGCGTCCACATGGCCGGGGCAAGGTGACTGAAGACGGCTGCGTCCACTGTGGAGGGCCGGGAGCCCATAAGGTACTTCTTGTCCCCTGGGGGGCGGACACAATACATTGTTCTTTACTATTCACTGTCATCTTACAGAGAATCCATGAAAAAATAAAATCTTTAAAAATAAAAATGCTTTTGTTTACGCCTCTACGTACCAGTAAATAGCGCATCGTGTACCACAGTTTGAGAACCACTGCCCAATAAGTAGACTGCAGATATCGGGAATCCAACCCGCTCCCTTACGGCGGAGCGTCGTTGAAATACCCTCGCTACTAGCCTGTCCCTTATGGGTCTCTCATATCAGAGCCACATCAAGGGTGGGCTGCACTCAACAAGGTTTCAATTAATTTCCTGTCAAAAGTTTGCAAAGAGCTACTTTTCAAAGGGTCACATAGGAACATTCATGAGGACACGTTGCAAGCTAAC
>OLKM01001359.1:101991-111991 GCA_900291075.1 Melanogrammus aeglefinus | reverse complement strand
GTAATACAATAATGCATCAGGGTGTCCTGCGTTCCGTCCGGTGCACCTCGGCTCCTTTAGGTGACCTGGCGCTGCCATGTTAATCTGAGGACAACAGCGGCCAGAAACATGACCTCCTGCAGGCCCGGGTTTCCTTAGCACACAACAATCCTATTAACATGGCTTTCTATGCGAATGCATGCTTTTACATTGACTAAAGTACTATTTAGCACTCTGCACCAGACCGTTTATCGAAAGAAATCGGGATGTCATGTTTTCATAACTGCAGAGTTGGCTGTTATATACAGGCCTAGACACAAATATAGGGGCCGCTGTCGAGGTGTTGACAAATGAAAGTCACCCCTTTTGAGAGTGTGTATTTGCGCAGGGACAACCAGCATCCCCACATCGTCAGCATCCGCCTAATTATGTCCTATCGTTGTGTGTGTTTTCGCGAAACAGATCCGTGGCGCCCTGAACAAATCCACGTCCTTGAGGTGGAAACCAACGCTCGGATCTCCTTCGTGGTCGTTACATCACACGCTCACGATTCCTTATCCTCCACCCCTCCCCGACCTCACGATATTAAGTAACATGCAAATACACCGGGGCGCTGCTGTGGTTACGACTAGAATCAGGCGTTTGTGGAAGCAGTTATCAAACAATATACACCAGCCCAGGTTATAACATAGTAGTAGGCCTACCTATACGTATTGACTCAGATTCAGAGCCCTACCTGATGGAGAGGAGCTCATGCAGAAGGTAAGCAGCGGCTGCCAGCAGAGCGCCTCCTGTCAGATACAGCGTTTTTCTCCACCACGAGTCGGAGCCGAGAGCTGACATGATTCCGCCGTAGTCCTGCAAGGGGCAGGCGATGATGTACCCGTACCCGTACAGCGGCTCGTCCAGCCCCCCCGAGAAGCTCCCGTTCAGGCCGAGATCCAGCACACACGACCGCGTCCACGCGAACCCGACGCGCCAGTACATTCTACTCTGTGGTCGCAGCGGGCCTCTTCTTTCCGCCTCACTTTGGCAGGGTTGGGCTGCTTCTTCTTCCACAACGGGGGCTTCATGAGTGCCGGGTGGTCGTCGTAGCAGTCGCCGAGGTAGGATGGGAAGGGGATGATGATGGTGGAGGTGGTAATGGTTTCGGCGTTGATGCGGGAAGTAACCGGTGGTTGGCGAGGAGCATCTCGCCCGGCGCTTGTCCCCGCTGCGGGGTCGGCATCCTCCGCAGCCTCGCTGACAAGCTCGTTCCCGTTGGGCCTGACGTCACGGCGACGGGTGTATCTGACGTCACAGGATCCACCTCTAGAAGCAGCTGTCTGTTGAGGGTGGATGAGAGCTGGGCTTCACTCACGATAATTATTAAATTACTGATCGTGAAGAGAACCAATGCAAAAGATGCAATGGGGCATCGATTTACAGAGCATTTTATCATTGATTTAGTTCAGGCTAAAAATTATTCAAATGCTGTATCTCCAATATCGGCCACCAGGGGTCGCCTCCGCGCCACACTCACCGACCGTCAGCCAATGGCACTCAGTCCTGGAGGGAACATTGTCACCCAGAAGGTTAACTCAAGGGCTAGTCCTCCAATGGCCCCCGGGGCCCCGACACCCCATAGTAAAAAGCTTTCATAAGACACCCATGTTTTTCACAACATACAGGTTTAATAACAACTTCCAAAAGACAATGTACAAATTCAAGTAATACTCAAGAACAAACATGATTTTGTAAAAATGTGTTTTTGTGTGGGCCTTCTGATAGGAGCAGTTCAATGAGGTAAAGCCCTTTGGTGTTTTACCCATTTGTATTGAACAGATGGGAGTTGGTAGATTGGGTGAGTGGGGGTGTGTGGCTTGGGGATGCCGGAAGGCGAAGCCATATGGACAGCACCCCCTAACTAGTCTCAGTGGCTTTCACACTCTTGGTTCCCTTTCGAAACAGACTCACTTGACACCATAGCGGATGGGAGAGAGTGACATTAAAGACGTCCACCATTTGCCAGTTACATCCATGCAGCGTTTGCTTTGATCACTTTTTCACATCATGAAAAAATAAAAGTAAATGAAGGTGGGGGTAAAACACACTTCCCCGCAAACGGGTCATCCATTGAATAGAAGACCTTAAGGAATCCACACTAGGATGAGGGGGGTGTGCTTGTTTCAGAGATTTTGTGGTTGTTTCTGTATAAACAGCAGCTTTTATTAAGGCGTCTGAGCATCTCATTATGATCGAGCCTAAATTCAGAGGTCCCAAAGCATCACATCACAACACGTTCAACAGGTATAGTCACACAGACACATACATACACGCACACACACACACACACAACAAATGATAAAATAGGTGGTTTTAAGTGTACATGTAAAATACAGAACGTAAAAGAAAACAGGAAGTGATTCACTTTTACAACAGCAACGCAAAAGCTCGCAAAACCCATAGTACTAATAATAAAAAAAACGGTTTGATACAATACATTTTGTTCAAAACCTAAAGCAAACTTAAAAAAATGCTTAAAAAAAAAAAGTTGGAATCATGATAGTTCAATGAACAAGTGACTTTTTACTCAAGTAAGCTCAAGTTTTCCAAGTAAAATAAAAGAAAGTAAAATTCCATTATAAGGCCATTTACAAGTTTACGGGCTGGGAGAAGAATGGAGCACAATCATGATTATTAACAAGCAATGATCCTTCTACCTTTGACCCGGGCTCTGAGCACCAGACCTCACTATGTACAGAAAGGTACCCGCTCACGCTTGGTAGTGACCCGACAGCATACAGTCAGGAGGTGGATGGGAAACATACCCGGGGGGGGGCAGGGGGGCAGGGGGGTGGGGGGGGACCTCTGGCACACACCAGTCGAGACAGACTACTTGTATAGTCCCTGAGGAATGAAGAAAACCCCCACCAGAGGGCCCACCCACTCTCACGTGCACGCTCACGTGCACAGTGCTGGCGATCCAAGTTCGTTTTCTTTCTTTTTTTTTTTCTTTTTTTTTTTTTTTCTCAGTGATCCCACGGAGCACCCAATCACAACGACGCGCTCCCTGAGACCGTTCAAGGCTGTCAGGAATAAATCACAAAGTATGTATACATATACATCGCATAAGACCCACTGTTTGTCCAAAGACTTCTATTACAGGCGTGTCCACCCAATCTATGTTGAACTAGAAGTGCTCTTCCTCGTGGCCTACTATTGCTGTCACTCTCTGGGGGAGGGTCCAACCCAACCTTGTGTTGGATTGAAAGGCATCATCCGGAGACCCCCTATTCGCTGGCTGGTTCTTGAACATGTGACCACTTCAGAAAGAGAAGGAGGGGTGGATGGGGTGGGCGGGGGGTGGGGTATGTGCTAGTTAAGGGAGTTATGGTAGAGAGGGAGAGAGGAGAGGGGGGGGGGTGTCCATGGGAGAATACCTCTAGTTTAAACGCAGAATGTCCCAGCAGCTTGCCCTCTCAAAAGTGATGTTGGAAGTCATTTTGCAAATGGCCGCTGGTCAGTACAAAATGGAGGCTGCTCAGCAGGTGTTGGGCCTATGACTGGCTGTACGAGTTGCCCTGACTTCCGTTGGAGCTCTGGTCGTTCTCACTAGAGGGGAGGGATGCACAATGAGGGAGAGTCGCTTTTAGACACAGGACATCTATTCATAACACAGAGGGCGATGCCTCAAATGCTTTGAACCACCAGTTAGAATAAGCTCCAACCAACCAACTACAATCTGGTTATAAAAAGAAAGTAATTGTATGAAAAAGAGCAAACAAAGATACGGGGGAAGAATATATTATGTTGTGTATTTTAAGGGATTGTTGTCTAATTTCAGTTTATTAATACTGGCAGCTTTTGAATACCAGCAGACACTCAGGTTTGACCATCCTATATCGTATTTTAGCACGTAGAGATGGCTAAAGCCTGAACAGAAATGTGGAAAAACATGCAACCCAAAGTGGAAATACTTGGCGACGTCATTAACCTGTTGGGAGGAGGCTTGGGTTTGGGCATCTTGTTGAGAACCAGCGCCATCTCCTTGCGGTCGTCAAAGTTCTTCCACTGGTCGTACAGCTTCAGGATGACGCGGATGATCTCAAGGATCTCCACACAAAACCAAAATGTACAGCTCAATTTTTAAAGCGGAAAAACCCCCAGAAATGAACAGAATAATCGAGTCTGTTCACAGTCTGCTGTGTTGTCACGGCCACATGCCAAGGGTGAAGTGCGGACAAGAGGGGCACACGGGGGAACTCTCCCTACCTTGTCCATGTCGACCGAGAGCTCGGCAAACCACTGTCTGGCATCCTTCTGCTGTACCACACAGGCAACGTTCAGGCAGGCTACAGGACAAGGAGACCACACAACGGAGGGTTAAGCATGCGTTTTTCTTTTCATGTAATCACGCACGCACACACACAGGCGCACGCACACGGGCGCACGCACACGGGCGCACACACACGGGCGCACACACACACGGGCGCACACACACACGGGCGCACACACACACGACACACACACACACACACACACACACACACACACACACACACACACACACACACACACACACACACACACACACACACACACACACACACACACACACACACACACACACACACACACACACACACACACACATTACCTAGTGCAATCATGAAGGGTGGATAGAGTAGACACAGGTCTGTCCTGTATGTGTCGTTCACTATTCGCCTATGGAAAGATAACATATTAACAATAATAAAAAGCGGAAAAACATTTCTGCACATCAAGGAGATAACGTCGGCCTTCCCTCCTCTAAACACCCAAACCGTACCAGGCCAGAGGCAGCAGCATGTCCTCCTGCCCCATGTCCTGTACATACTGCAGGAGGGGTCTGTAGGGGTGGTACACGATGAGGCAGCAGTCCTGAAAACACACACACATCCAATCAGTGACCTCACCTCCCGTCCTGTAGCCGTCCTTATCGCCATGCAACCAAAGCTCCAAACGGCGTGAACGGTTTCCACCACTCACCATCAACTCCAGTAGGTAGAACTCGCACTCCAATATCTGTGTTGAGGAAAAAGGGCAGAATGTTGTTTCAAGATGATATACATTCACAGACAATTACAGTGCGAAGATGCCTCCCAATATATACATATTCAAGCAACACAGAACGGGAACTGGCCCACGACACTGAGACCACCTCCAGAATACCCGACAAATAAAGCAACGCTCAATATCAAAACAGCGCCATTTCGGTTTGTTTTCAAAGGACTTGGGTTGACTACTTCACCCTAGTCCCCCCACCCACCCACCCACCCACCCACCCATCCACCACCAGCTCCCCATCTACGTACAGGAGAGACAATATGAGTTACGATCCCCGGTGGCAGCATCCCGGCAACTTTTTTCCCAAAGGCCTGTGAATCCGCCCCTCCCCTCACAGCTCTGGACAAGGCAGGGCATCCATTACCCTCTACACAGCTCTCTGGCAGGCGACAGGCCATCCTGGCTCCCTCACAGGGTACATGCTAGCTACAGGGTGTCTGCAGGTTTCAGCAAGTCAAATTTAAGACCTTTTTAAGACCACCTTGAATGGAATTTAACTTCGGAAACGGACATCTTCCAGCCAACTGTCGTTGAATTTGCACCTACCCATGGTCGCAGACTAGCTAGCAAGCACGCAGATAATCGTTTCTATATGCAGCTAGCAAGAAAGAAGCCTCTCTACATGTCCTTCATGAAAAGTCCCTCGAGAAAAATAAAAAAATATATAGTCCTGCCCCGACAAATTTAAGACCTTTAGTTACAGTAATAAAGACCAGCATTTGACATTTGTAACGAATTTAAGACCTTTTAAGGCCTTAAATTTAGAAACATTAATTTAAGACTTTTTAAGGATGCGCGGACACCCTGTAGCAGGACTGCCAACCATCTGACACCGCTATACGGCATTCCGGGGGCGGTATGAAGACACACGCCCTCTGAGCCATCTCCCGCAGCAACAACACTTTCATCACAGCTGTGTAAATATCAGTTTGCTGATTCTCGTGAACCGGGTCGACATTTCAAAATGGCGGCGGGGTGAGCGGTGGAGAGCTCATGTCATGTTGTTGCAAGGAAGCTTAGCAACGCATAAATAACGCAGGAGGAAACAGACTTATGGTATGGCGGCTGTTCTTGTGAGGCCTTTCCATTGTCATACATCTGTCATATAGAGACAGCATGTTGGCTGAGGTTCCCATTATCATTGAGGTGAGGAGGAATCCCATTGTACCCCAATGCAGAGCTGTTAACCAATGTTGACTTACATGATTCATTCTGTATGGGAACTCCTTGGGAAAGGCATAGGAAAACCTGGTTTTCACTGTTTGAAAGGAAAGAAAATCATCATGTATGGTCCTTTTCATATGAACTTGATGTGATTTTGGTGTTGAAAGTGAGAGCTGCTTGTGGTTGCGGGTCTGGATACTTACATACTGATGTTGCAGCACTGATCAACCTAGTGTTGGAAACAACTCCAAATTCCTGCGAGAAGCAACAATTTAGGAGAAAGAAATTATTAATTTTTATCATAGAGAAAAAGTGGCAAAATCTCAACATGACAAAAAAAAGGCAGATGGGGAAACCCATTTGTGTTGAGTGGCGAGTATGCACCAAAAAATACACAATTATGTATTACAGTAGTTTGCATACCTCAACTTTAGAGGCTAGAAAAACACAAGTAGGGGCCATTAGCACTGGATCTATACTCTTCAGGGAATATCTGCAAATACACACACACACAACATTTTTATTAGAATGAAACCAACAAGCAATATTAAATTAGCTTTTGTAGAATTGACTAACTATTAACATGCGATCGAATTTTATCAGTATTTGCTTACCTAGCATAAAAGCGTTTAAAGTACACCGTTGCCGTAGCGATAACCTGCTGCCTTAACTTCAGGTGTTCTCCCAGTGCCTGGATGACTAACGAAGATCAGGTGAAATACAGTTATAGTCTGTTATAGAGCACAGCACAATACCGTTATGTTAATTCATAAAGTGTATAGACGTGTATTAAGGTGTCCCAACAAGGCCTAGCTGACTAAAAAAAGAGCAGGTGAAATACAGTTATAGTTGGTTTAGTGTACAGCACATTACAATACCTTTCTGTTTATATAAAGTGTATAACGTTATACGTTTACAAATGTGTTGTTAGCAGTATGCTAGATTACAGCAAACTACAGGCTATTTAATTAAGTCATAGAAGCACCATTGGCAAAGAATATCTGCAGCTTCCAGTACTCCTCTTCTGTGAGAAACTTCAGGTCCTTTTGTCGCTCCTTCATCAGGTCCTGCTTGTCCAGAACCCATTGCAAACTTTAAATAAAAAAAACACACCATATAAATCACATAAATGACCCGACTGTAACAACACATTGAGCAAAGATACAATACCTCTTGAGTTAGCCAGATGCTACACGGCAGACATAGTTCAGTGTTGTTCATAATAATAATAAAGCGATTTCGTTGGATGGATCATATTAAAAGTAGGAATAGTGTCATGCACTAGAATTAAACCTCAAAAACCTTTGAATAAAAAGCTGATTTTGTATTGCACTGCTGAGAGATCGTCCCCATTAAGTGTTAGGCCAGTCAACAAGACTGTTCTTTGTTAAATGCATCCATAATTTCATCCTTTTACTTACTAGTGTGAGCTTTGCCAGAAATTCCCTGCCATGTTGTAAGAGCCTAAACGGACAAACTATACTTGAGATGTAACGTAATACTAAACAAAAAGTCAGCACCAGAAGCAGAATCAGTTCAGCTTAACAAATCACAGTACGACAAGAAAAACGGTCCGGGTAGACACAAGGTGCAGCTAAATAGTTCCGCATCAAACCTTCACGCGCAATTATAATGCAACGTTTCCGAAGAAGAACGGCATGATTAATGACGATGCTTCGAATTTAGCAAATTCGATTTCTTTATTTGGGTGCCCAATATTTTATTTATGAAAAATAACGTTCATTATTTGATTTACATCGAAATGTTGTTAATGGTACCAATAATAACAATTTTCTTCTTCTTCTTCTTCTTCTTCTTCTTCTTCTTCTTCTTCTTCTTCTTCTTCTTCTTCTTCTTCTTCTTCTTCTTCTTCTTCTTCTTCTTCTTCTTCTTCTTCTTCTTCTTCTTCTTCTTCTTCTTCTTCTTTCTTCTTCTTCTTCTTCTTCTTCTTCTTCTTCTTCTTTCTTCTTCTTCTTCTTCTTCTTCTTCTTCTTCTTCTTCTTCTTCTTCTTCTTCTTCTTCTTCTTCTTCTTCTTCTTCTTCTTCTTCTTCTTGTTATTAATAATAATAATAATAATAATAATAACTTATAACTTATTATTATTATTATTAATAATAATAATAATAATAATAGCGATAAGCATCAACATCATCTTCATCCTTGTAATATGGCCATAATCGTAGTTATTATTGTTATTATTATTATTATTATTATTATTATTATTATTATTATTAATAATAATAATAATAATAGTGATAAGCATCATAATCATCATGATCTTCTTCATCCTTGTAATATAGCCATAATCATAGTCATCATTATATTATTAATATCATTAGGATAACTTGGTTTTGTTATTAATAATATAATTAAATACTTACCAGCATGTTTAAAATTAAACCATTGCTAAATAGCATGACGATATATGATATAGGATTTAACTCCCTGTTAATAAATAAGTAACGACCTCTTGGCAGAGTCTTGGTAGATATTATTGCAGACAGCCACTCCTGAGAATGATGCCAGGTTTCGACATTCCTTAACAGTCCTTAGGTATGCAATGTTTATGAGTGGGCCCGATGGGCAGGGCAAAACCTGCTTATATAAAGCCTCAAACCAAGGGATGAGGGTAAACTGTTCTGCAGGGAGTTTCAAAACCCTTCCAAAACTTAAGAAGATCAAACGATACCAACATGAGCTGCAGCCCCGAAAGGAAGTCCTCTTACCGCCGCCACTTTGAGGGCAGCTCCGCGGCCAGCTCCGCGGCCACCTCCGTGTCCACTTCAGTCCATCGGATCCGAGCCTCGAGTCCGTCTCCTACACGCAGATCAGCTCGGTCTGCCAGCCATTCCCTCAGAGCGGCGTCGACGGGGCGCCGGTCGACCTCGAACAAGTCCCGCATGAACAGGTACGTGTGCTGTGTTTAAGGCTCACCAATCAAATCAAAAAGCTCCTTCATCCATCGCTCTTCTGTGCAGTGGAAGTATGGAGGCTCTTTGTTTTGGCATGTCCATGGGACTCGGGCCCAAACTGGATTTGGACGCAGCCACCGCCGAGAACCAGGCCTTCATGACCAGCCGCACCGACGAGAGGAGGGAGATGGTGGCCCTCAACGACCGTCTGGCTGTCTACATTGAAAAGGCGAGACCCCCCCCTCCTCTCCCTTTTCACGCTCTCTCTGTCGCCTGTGTGGTTTGTTCGTTGTGTCGTCTTAAAAATGTGATATTATATTTATTCAGGTATTTGGGGTGGGGCGTCTTGCATAAGGATGCCCACAGGTATAGGCTAGGGGGGTACTGGAGATCGAGTCTGGTGCTTTGGGCTGGGAGTCCAACCTGCCGCTGTGTGTCTTCCTGCTGCAGGTGCGCTCCCTGGAGACCAAGAACAAGCTGCTGGAGGATGACATCCACGCCCTGAGAAGCCGTTTCCTACAGCCCTCGGGTCTCAGGCAGCTGTACGAGACCCAGCTGAAGGACCTGACCCGGGTGGCCGAGCAGATGAGAGTCCAGAGGGTGAGGTCCACCGCCAAGAGACTCTATCGCCATGAAAGCGAGACGACACACGGTTCTCCGTGAATGAGCGGTTTAACATGACACACGTGAATCCTCTCTGGACCAAGCAAAGTTGTGATTCTTGCTAACTTACTTGGCTAACTACTGATGTGAGTCATTCTACTATTGGTGCTACATCTACTTCACCCGAGCCTTGTGTCTGTGGTAGGACCAGGCCCTGGGGTCTAAGGAGGCCATGGCAGGCCAGCTCACCACT
>OLKM01001359.1:86991-99491 GCA_900291075.1 Melanogrammus aeglefinus | reverse complement strand
AAATATTCACTTTCTGTGTTCATTCTGAAGTGAGCTTATCTATACTGCAGTGTTCTTTGCACATTTTATGCACAGGCTTTCATGTACAAAAGAAACAGGTTAATATAAAGTGTGTGTTTTTCCTGCAGATCGGTAATAAGGAGCGCGAGCTTGAGGCCCTGCAGACGAGGAATGAGTATTTAGAGGCGGTGCTCCGCGATGCAGTCGTCAGGTTTAGGAAGAAAGAGGAGGCCCTGCAGGTAATGGCCTACGACCGACTAAGCCCCCACACTTTTGTTCTCCAATTCTAGTTTCAGCCCCCCCATTCGTTTTCAATCGGCACAGAATTCCAAGCGTGAATCAATTACGCGACTTCATTTTGAAGCACGATCCCATTTTAAAGTCATACGGTTCTCCCGCAGAAACCCATTTATAGCTCGTTGGATTTTTTTAAAGCGTGAATCAATTCCATAAGTCGTGTCATTTCTCAAGGATTTAGGCCGTTCTGCGCGGTCCCGCCGTGAAACCAATCCGTCTCATTTCATCACCCAACCACAGGCGCGGACAGGGGTTCTCAAGCTGGATCTGCAGGTCACCAAGGAGAAGATTGCCCGGCTTCTGCGTGACTACCAGGACCTGCTCAATGTCAAGATGGCCCTGGAGATTGAGATCACCACTTACAGGTACAACCCTACCCGGGTCACGTACGAATCAAGTGTAAATTGAGCAATCAGAATCGGGGAGTGTGTGTCCATGAAGGCGTTAAAAAACGGTCAGGTGGACAAGTGCCATGGCCATTTGTTTAGATTCTAGTCTGGCCATTCGATTAGATTCATGTCTGGCCATTAGGTTGGATTAAAGTGTCACAGGGACTTCTTAAATGACTCCGAATTGAGTTCCCAAGCATTTGCCTGCTTGTGAAATCAAGCTCCTTACTTCCTGCTCATGAGGAATTTCCATTTGAGTCTCCCAATCCTCAACGCCGTCTACACTGCGGCCACCATGCAGCTCTGTGGCTTGCTACTAACCCCCATCCACCCGCGTGTCCCTCAGGAAGCTGATCGAGGGCGAGGACAACCGTCTGAGCGCCATGGTCCACGTCATGTCTCTGAGAGGAGGAGGAGGTGTGGCCGTCTCCTCCGGCTCCACCCTGGCCAACGGCTGCCCCGCACCCTCTGGACCCCCACTGGCGCACTCAGACGCTGGGGGCAGGAGAGGCACCGCCGCCGCGGCCCCTGGAGCCACCGACGCGACCCTGGAGGAGAGCCGGACCTGAGGGGCTGGCCAGGAGACCGAGACATCCCAGCGCGAGACCCTCCTCGTCAGGTAGAGTGGATGAATGGCCCCCCTGTTTTTGTTTACCGGTGAAAGAGCTGGAGGGAAGGGAGGGGAATTGTCTATTCTATTACTGCAATGATAGGGAACATATATCACATATCTATGGGCAACATATATCCATGAAATGTTAGTCTATGACATGAGGATTCATGGATATTGATGAACGACAAAAATATGTATGACGCACAATGAGTGAATGTGTGTTGCCGGCAATGATGAGGATTTATGGACACATCATGGAATGAGCCTCATTGATCCCGGTGGGCTTCTGATTCAGTCATCCATTTATTGAATTTGTTCCCAGAACAGTCGAGACAGAGGAGGAGGAGGAGGCACACAACGGTGATTCACCGCAGAGTACCCTCATCATTTCTGGAGCGGCCGATGACACGGATGAAGAACAGCCATTCCACCTTAAAAAGTGACACTTTCCCCGAGCTTTTGCACAAACGTTTGCGAAGCCAGAGATGCTTCTGTGATGTTAAACTTAAATTACGCTTTATGGATATGATGAAAGGAATCAGGACCTGGGCCTTCCATTCAGGTTAAGGATTAGGATGTCTTTGAAAAGTGAATTGAACAGCATTTATATTATTAGAAATTATTATAATCAACATTTTGAGCTTGTTAACTTGTTAACACAACGTTGAAAGAGTAGTGAATTATGGTTTGTGCTGTTCCTGTCCCGTCACTCATCTCCAATTTTTGTTGCTAATTATTGTCTGATTATGAATGATATAAAATGGCTATTAATGAATTAATATTCCAAATAGCACCTTAGTTATTTTCCACTCAAGCAAAATAAAGTTTAAACCAACTAATTAATGTTCAAGTAATCATGTCATCAAAAAGTAATCCAAAAAATTGTAATGAAGAACCTGGCAAATGTAACCCATTAAGTTGTGATTGTCGGTTGAGTTAGACTCCACCGATAGCACGATTGCACCGCCTACTTCAACTCTTTTAAAAAGAGTAAAAAAGTCAGCGAAAATATTACTAATGTACAAAATGTGTTTACAATATCAAATATATTTGACACATTCTAGTATTAAAGTAAACAGTAACACTTATTTTCTCTTTTCACAATTAGAAAAATGCAGATATGATATTGTACAAATTACAGCAGAAAACAAACAATCTGAATTGAAAATAGAGAGATGAGAAATACAGAAATGTTGCAATTTGTACTAAACAGAGGATTGTTCAATGCACTACAAGAACTTGGTGTACCTGTGTGTGTGTGTGTGTGTGTGTGTGTGTGTGTGTGTGTGTGTGTGTGTGTGTGTGTGTGTGTGTGTGTGTGTGTGTGTGTGTGTGTGTGTGTGTGTGTGTGTGTGTGTGTGTGTGTGTGTGTGTGATAGTCTACTACAGGGGCTTTGGTTCACCCCCCACTCCCCCGGCCAGGCGGTACACTGCGAGGCTGACTTCATGCCCCAGAGCATCAGCACTTTCCTTAAGGAAAAGAAATATAAACAGCACAGAATCACCGTCATGTTCCCCGTCATCACAACACAGTGACAGTTAACAGCCACGTAAACAATGTTCACGAAAGGTCCGAAAAAAATAAATAAAATTAAATGAAAAATATGTAAAATAACAAAACGTAAAAGTATACTTTTCTGTAGAATTGAATTAAAGGCAACAACAATGTTTAGTAAAGTGTAATTCAAAACAACACACACAAAAGCAAACAAACGTAAGAACACCAGTGTGTAAAGGTCGATTTAGATATCGGTAATTTAGCAGACGCTTTTATCCAAATCCAATTTGTCAGAAGAAAGAGAAAACAATATATCGCTGTCGGCACAATAAAGATATTCATAGAACAAGGTAAAACTTGCAATTTGTAACTTGCAATTGCTAGGTTAACCCATTCCGTGTTTGCAACCAAGATAGCTGGGATAAGGCGCTACACAATGCTCAGTACTACGTTTAAGGGCCAGGTACGCTGTGGTTACCTGCGTCGCCGCCTCCGAGTAGACCCTCACCACGTCCTCGGTGCCCGAGGGCCTGACGAAGGAGCGACCCTCTGGGTGCTTCTCCACCAGCCGGTCGATGGCCTCCTGGAGACCGGCCGGGCTCACCGTCTTTCTCTCGGCGTCCGTGGTGTCGATGGCCCTGCGGTCGGACACCTGCGGGGGGAGACACAGACCAACCATGAGCCTACATAGAACCGACGGCCTACCAGCCAGCCTGGTCTCACAGGAATCCGTGAAATGACTACGGACCTGTAGCTCGAAATCCTTGGGGATCATTGCGTAAACACGCCGATTTCCGTAATATGCGCACGGAATTTGCGCCAATGCAAGTTAATGACACTGATGTTCCGTGGCACACACACACACACATCCCCGTTTCAACGAGCGGTCGACCACGGGCGCTTAACTCAAAATGAATGGTTTGACATTCCGTTCTGTGGAAGACGAAAAAGGTGCAACCGTGCTCTGG
The DNA here is from genome assembly GCA_900291075.1 of Melanogrammus aeglefinus. Lineage (NCBI taxonomy): Eukaryota > Metazoa > Chordata > Actinopteri > Gadiformes > Gadidae > Melanogrammus > Melanogrammus aeglefinus. The sequence continues at coordinate 95,726 of OLKM01001359.1, read as the reverse complement.
GACACGATTCAATAGATTAACGGTTGTGCGCATGAGCACGAAATCACGTGACATATAGGTGGGATAATATATACATACATATATATATATATATATATATATATATATATATATATATATATAGTCATTTGACGGATCCCTGTGTGACTAGGTCGACGCGCTCGGTGAAACGGGGATCTGTGCGCATATTACGGAAATCGGCGTGTTTCCGTGATGATCCCACGGATTTTCAGTCAAGCGTCCGTAGTCATGTCACAGATTCCTGTGAGAGCAGGCTCCTACCAGCATAGCCAACCGCTATAACAAAAGACAACCCGCAGGGGAAAGGTGCAAATAGTTGCAGCAGCAGCAATAGAGCCTCAAGGACTTTTAAGTTGCCTAAAAGGTAGCAAAAGATTTATTTGAATTAATTTATTAAACAGAACAAGATTGTGAATGGCACGCACGCACACACACAAACCCCCCCCCACACACACACACACACACACACACACACACACACACACACACTGCACGCACGCACACACACAAACCCCCCCTACGCGCACGCGCACGCGCACACGCACACGCACACGCACACGCACACGCACACACACACACACCTTCACTTTGAGTTGCCTGTTGGGCAGGTCGGTGTAAATGGCGTCCCACTGCTGCACCGTCATGTCCTTGATGGCGAGTATGGCTTCGATCAACAGCATGTCAGAGATGGCGTCACCCACAGTCTGTACATGAAGACAAAAATGGCGTTGCACGCGCTACAAACATTAAATATAAATCATCTTCAGAAAATATAATCCTCTTTTGAGAAAGGTTCTTCATTATTATACTTCAGTTCTATCACAACTTATCATCATGAGATGGTGTGTGTGTGTGTGTGTGTGTCTGAGCGTGTGCGTTCACACACACTTGTGTTTGTGTGTGTGTGTGTGTGTGTGTGTGTGTGTGTGTGTGTGTGTGTGTGTGTGTGTGTGTGTGTGCGTTCACACACACTTGTGTTTGTGTGTGTGTGTGTGTGTGTGTGTGTGTGTGTGTGTGTGTGTGTGTGTGTGTGTGTGTGTGTCTGTGTGTGTGTGTTTGTGTCTGCGTGTGTGTCTGTGTCTGTGTGCGTGTGTGTATGCCTGAGCGTGTGCGTGTGTGTGTGCGTTCACACACACACACTTGTGTTTGTGTGCATGTGTGTGACCGTGTACCTGGTTGATGAGGTCCACAGAGTTCTTCAGCAGGGTGGCTGCCCCCCGTCTCTCCCCGTCAGAGTCATCACACAGCCGCTGGATCTTCTCCTCGGCTGCCTTGCTGAACAACACCTGGGGTGCAATACAATTTGTGGCGTTCAACCTTAAATGATCTGTACCTGAAGTCAGTGCGAGTCAGTTTGCTTAAACAAAATTGTCCAGAAATGCGTGAGCGCAATTTTTTCTTATTACAGGTTTAAAGGGTGGTCTTAACATTTTAGGTGTCGTTATAGATGAATTACAGCAGATGGTGCTGTATTGTGAAACAAAGGTGTGTGTGTGTGTGTGTGTGTGTGTGTGTGTGTGTGTGTGTGTGTGTGTGTGTGTGTGTGTGTGTGTGTGTGTGTGTGTGTGTGTGTGTGTGTGTGTGTGTGTGTGTGTGTGTGTGTGTGTGTGTGTGTGTGTGCGTGCGTGACTCACAGTCCCGTGGCCGTTGGCTTCAAAGTACACTCCTATGTCAAACTCCTGGGCCACGTGATGAAGGTGCTTCACCCCGGTCTTCGCGCACCTCACTATTACCTGCAGTGGACAAAGATGAAGAGTGAGTGAGTGAGTGAGTGAGTGAGTGAGTGAGTGAGTGAGTGAGTGAGTGAGTGAGTGAGTGAGTGAGTGAGTGAGTGAGTGAGTGAGTGAGTGAGTGAGTGAGTGAGTGAGTGAGTGAGTGAGTGAGTGAGTGAGTGAGTGAGTGAGTGAGTGAGTGAGTGAGTGAGTGAGTGAGTGAGTGAGTGAGTGAGTGAGTGAGTGAGTGAGTGAGTGAGTGAGTGAGTGAGTGAGTGAGTGAGTGAGTGAGTGAGTGAGTGAGTGAGTGAGTGAGTGAGTGAGTGAGTGAGTGAGCGAGCGAGCGCGTGTGCGTGAGTGTGTGTGTGTTTATTCACCTTCATGGTGTCCTCCAGGTAGCGCGTGGAGCTTCCGTTTGCGTAGGCTGTTTGAACCACCGCTATCTTGAGGTCCAGGCCAGCCTATTGGAGGGTTTCACACCACGTCATGCTGATTCTAAGCCGCCATCTTGGTGGTTTTTCACCACCATAATACAATGCAATGAATAATGGTTGCAGGGCCAGGTTGAGAAAAAGATGACCGACCAACTTTTTAAATTAGGACTTCAGATCAGATGATTGAAAAAAAATAAAATAAACATTGAACAAATGAATTGAGGTGAGATGCAAGATGAGACCCGATGCATTGTGTTAGTATATCTATTAAGAATTGAGATTCAAAGGCTTTTATGTCACATACTCATACAGGATGTGAAGTGAAATGTCGTGACATACTATTTCTGTGCTTACAATGTAAATAAAATAGAATAGAATATAAGTTTGAACAGAAGTGAAGAATAGATCAACAACAATGCCGTTTTAATAGGTATACCATTAAAACGGGATAAACAGGGTAGTCGTACTATTAGACACGGCGTATGCCAGGTACCTTTGTGAGCAGTTCCTTGAGGAAGGTGCTGATGAGCGTGGCGATCTTGTCTCCGTCCAGCAGGTGGAAGCGGCCTTGGTCGTCGCTGTAGTAGTACACGATGCGGTCAGCGTCGCCGTCAAAGGAACAGCACCGCTCGCCGGCCTTCATGACGATGCCTTCGGCCGGAGATGACATGGGTTACATGAAAAAAATGCTCACTGGCTCAATCTCTGTCCCCCCCCCCCCCCCAGATATGTATTTTACCAGGCACAGCATATCAAATGATTAATCAGGATAATCGATAGAGAAATTCAGTTTTTTCCATCGGTTGAAGGGATCCCTTCAAAAAGGTCTGATTCACGTAATTTGTTATTTGGTTGTACTCAATGTAACTCGCTATTTACGCATTTTTCAATTCTAATACAATTAAATGGCTTGTAATGGTTAAAAGGTGCTGGCTCAGCACATAATGAGTGGCTCAAAGGTCTCCAATGTAATACCGGTTGATTACTGAGCGGTTTAAGGGCTAGAGATTACATGATGGTAGTAAATTAATTTTAAGATCAAGATTCATCTCAGGTCTTATCTCTGCTCTGATTATTTGTATCGTTGCATGACTTTTTATTGAATTAAAAAAAAACACAGCAGGTTACAGTCCGACAGGTGAATCACCCCCTTGTAAGAGAGAACATAAAACATCTTTAGCGTTATTTCCTCGTTCCTAAGTAACTGCAGAGGTGGGCTACATCTTTAACGTCTGCCCGCTGGCATCTTAAAAGGTGCCATAAATTACCCTGTGTGTGTGATTAGCCGTTGCAAGCCGTTTCGAAAATCTGCCTGTTCTGACATCACAAGTGGGAGTGCCCACCTAGATGTGTGCTGGATAGTTCAGTCTACCAGCCGACCCATTGGACTGTAGCAAACGTTGCCCATTTACCTGTCCTATATCTAGGTGGACACGCCCACTTGTGATGTCAGAAGAGGCGGATTTTCAAAACGGCTTGTAATAGCTAATTACACTTACACCCGGTGGTATAATATGTCAACCTTTAAAAACATTGATGCGTTTGCGGACAAACACCCCAGTCGGGTCCACCATTCTCGTGTCGCACCTTTCGGAGAATTCTGCTGCACTTTGACGAAGTCGGCCCCGCACTGGTGGTTGAGCTTCCCGCCCGTGCCGTCGCAGAACAGGGACACCTTCAGCGCCCCCTGCAGGTAGGGTTCCATCTCGCGCAGCTTTAGCGCGCCGATGCCGTTGGCCCCGTCTACCAGCAGGCACTTCTGGTCATCCGTGCGGTTGGGCGCCTGCCGAAAGGAAGACGAAGAAAGGAAGAGAATCACACACGTTTCGATGGACGGAGGAGGAGGAGGAGGAGGAGGAGGAGGAGGAGGAGGAGGAGGAGGAGGAGGAAGAGTCAATTATTGAATTGAACTTATGTTTCAGGTAAACAGGTAAAGAAAAAAAAAAGCAATAATAAACAGTAAAATAAAATGTGGACAGTTACATTGAGTAATATTTGAACAATAAAACCGACAAATGAAAAAAAACTGCCTTACAATTGCTTTACCCGTTCGAAATGTATGGTTAAATAATAATAATCTTTATAAGACACTTTGATCCAAAGTGCCGTGCAGTGACTGATCAGTCATTAGGAGTTAAGACGCCGACTCAAGACGGCATGGGAGGGATGGACAGAGGCAGTCAAATTCAGCCGTGCACACTTACAGACTTCGTCAGTTGGATGAAGGCCTGCGACAGCTTACTGTAGTAACCCTCCACCGAGGCCGTTCCGTACCCGCCCCGCGTGTTGCAGCAACAGACCATGTAGTGGAGCTGAGGGGTGGTCACCAGGCCGTAGTCTGACACGCGCACACGCACACGCACACACACACACACACACACACACACACACACACACACACACACACACACACACACGAAGAAAAGAGGGAGTTGTTTAACATGGGAAACGTTGAATAGACATCAGGGAACATTCTGAAAGCAGGAAGCAACAGTTAGGGTGCGCAACGATGCCTACAGGTAGGATGGAAACCATTATAGAACCCAGGTCACCTTTCAGCTGAAAATGTATCACCTGAGCCCGATGCACAAATCCTTTCCGCACTGACTGAACGTAACCAAATCACACAAGATACACACACGGTTTGTTTATTTACCTCACCTTTGCTTCGTCCACCCAAGGCAGTCACCCCATCCAAGACGGCCTCTGATAGTCCAGCACTGCTGCTCCTAAGGGCACGAGACACGTGTTTTTATGCATCTATGTTGTTGTACTATATACGCAGTAGCTCTGTAAAACATGGGTTTGGGTTCGGGGTATTTACTTGATGAATCGTTTCACACATCAGACGTTAGATTGACATCTAAACTGTGATGGCCTTCAACCTGAAAACTGTGTGAACAGGGTTTTTCACTTTCTTAGGCTTATGATTTGATTTGGACCAATTCTGTTCCTTGGTGGCGTGGATCTGACCGTTGGAAACACATCAAATGTAATACGGTTTTGGAATCGATTGAAAAAGACTGAATCGTACAGGCCTGTCAATTGGGTCGTCATGGTTTTGATCTTTCAAAAAAGAAAATAAACAAAAGATTAGACTCCAGACTATACCAGACCACACTCTGGCTTTAGAAAAGTTAACGGTTTGCATGAACAGCACTGCGAGGACGATGTGCATCGATGGGCTAGACTCTTCGGCGGCGCAGTCCCTGTTGTGCTGCCACAGCCGATCGGGTTGGAGGTCTAATTAAAATTATGCCCTACGAAGCACACAAACAAACTATTGTTTTCCCCCTTTGGCCGGTGGGAGGACAAGCTAAAACATCTTGTCTGGACACAGGCGTCCTTCGATAAAGTCTCTGGTCGAGGTTTTAAATCAAACCAGTGTAGTAGACCCGACACTGTAGTAATTGATTGGGCAAAATGGTCTACTGAAACCTCTATCTTTTGAGTTTCTCATCAAGCCCGGTCAAATATCTCTGTAACAAAACTGGAAACCCTGTGTAGCGCCACTCATCACGTTAGCTGGGTTTCCGGCCCAAACGTTGGGCAGCTTCCCCGCAGAAGTTCCACAATATTATAGTCGAACTTCGGGATCCGAGATCACTTGATGCATAGTGAATGCCTAAGATTAGATACTCAATTAATTTAGGTATGAAAAATGTATAGTGCAGTGTAGAAACATTGAATAGTAGAAATAATGATGCTGACAAACACTAAAAACTGTATACATGTTATGCAACACGGTTATGCAATCTCATTTATGCGGTTTGAAGATTTATCCAGGCTAATAAAGGAGAACCTGTATCTACTGGCATAGGTGGAGCCAAACAGGAAATACAGGCTGGAACGATATGCGTCCTCCCTTCCTATCCGTACCATTCAACTGCCAACAGGTGTACTTTGACAGGGAGGGACTCCTACTTCTTCCTACTACTGCAAACAACTCTCCTCTATTGACTTCAATATCTTTACATTTGTGTGGGGAAACAGTATACGTCATAAAGGGACCTGCTTATGGTGGGATTTGTTTCTTTCACTCATTGTTTCCCAAGAAGCATCACAATGTGTATTATCTATTTTAACCACCATGTTTTGTCATGCTAGGCTGGCAATAGCAGTCAGCTGAAAAGTCAACATAAAAACAAATCTGTCCACCACTAATTCCACGATGGCAGATATAATCATATGAAGTACAGATATAAAGCATAAAAGTCAAACCGGTTGTCGAGAAACCCAATCTGGCCCCATACCTGGTGTCTCTGCCCACAAACACTTCAGTTTCCTGGTTCGTCGTGTTGATGGACTCCTTCTGGATGAGGTCCTCCAGAACAGTGATCAGGTGATCCTGCTCTGCGTTGGCTAGCTGAGTGGCGTAGACCTCCCACGCTGGGGTCAACATCTCCCCCATGGGGTCGATCAGCTTCACCCCGTTGTCTTCCTGGACGAGAGGGAGAGACGTAGAGAATGACGAAGAGAGCCGGAAGGCAACCCTAGATTATTCATTCATTCATGTCATCAACACAATAACGATATGGGCGATTACAAGTGAGGGTAAATGAGGAACAGAAAAATGCTGTATCTGCTAATGCCAACTGTAACAGTAATGCTGACTGCAGCACCATTGTTTTTCTAAATCAAAAGTGAGAGATGCTTTGTTTTGGGGCAATCTCTGCATTTAAACGTGCATTTCCACCTCATCTTTGCATTTCAGAGGCTGTCATTAAATGTTTTAATGGCATATGGATAGAGTAAGGTGCAGTTTAATTGCTATCATGTCATCATATATCTTATCTGCAAGTGCTTCGACATCAGCAGAACGAGGCTAAAGGTGAAGGAAGAGGTTTCCAGGGAAAAACACCTCGACGGGCCTACCTCAGGGTTGTGGGATGCAGTAACCATGACTCCAATGATGGCTTTGGTGTTTCTGGACCTCAGTGTGGCAAGAAGGCCCATCCGAAACATTACATGATCCAGATGGGACGCGTTGGTTCGAAAGCCCGCTGTTCCATACTGCAGAACCAACCCAACTGGTTTAGGGTGTAACTTGGACTTCTCTGATACTGCTTGCCATTGTGCCATTACTGAAACACAAAACATGAATCAGTGCCATGACTAATACACAACACATCATAGCTGTTGCTAGTTGTATTGTTTTGACAGCAGGGCGTTGGAAGTGCATGACAATGAATATAACATGCAAGCAGTTTGAATGTATTGATTGACATGCAGTTGGCTTTATAGCTTCTAATTCTACAATGGTATATCTGTTTTTGAATCACTCAAACACTCAAAGAAGCAGGAAGTATTGTAGTAACAAACCATATCCCAGATTGGAATAATCTCCAAATTCTGATGTTATTCTGCAAATTCTGAATTTAATCTCCGAATTCTGACTATATTTTTTTTCTTTAAACTCTGAAGTCGAAAAAATCCTCTAATCCTCTTCCGTATCTATACGACACACGATTGCATATATTTATATTGAATATAGGCTACAGACGTAGAATACATAAAATACAAATCTCCCCAAAGTACAGAAATGTAACGAGCGGAATTAAGCAATTGTGGTTTAATTCGTGCGAGAACATAACAGTTCTACAAAGTGCTACTACTTACTGGTATCTTCTCAAGATTCCTGCAGAGCAATAACCTATGAGTGTAATATTCATTTTGTGTAGCGGTTGGAGACGTGGCTACGTTTCCGTGTATGTGGTGTCACGTGACGACGTAAGCTCCTCCCATAGGCTGGTCTTCACCCACACCACTTTGTACGGACGAAAATAGACGTCCCTTAAAGAAAAAGGGCATGCTTTTTCTCAGGTTAATGTTCAGTGTATTAATGGGGAGGCTGTTAATGTAGAATTTCTGTGTCGCACCAATGCATCAAATAGCCATAATATTCTTATGGGATATTCTTATGACGTAAATAACCAGTCCCACCATTGTCCTGCATAGGTCAACATTCAAACAAATGATGAACGGATAAATTAATATAGCCAAATGCTTGGACTAAATAACAGATTTAGGTACACTCTTTCAATTTAATACACACCCATTTATTTCGCGTAATGGCTGTCCTAATGACTATCTCTGCATCCAATCTATTCAACAGGCTATGATTTTAAAGAACAATTCTCTATTCTTCTGATCTGATTGATATTATGCCTTTCAAAGAAGAGGCCGGATACATGTTTTATATGCTGTAGGCCTATACCCGTTTACCTTGATCAAATAAAATAAACCCACACGATGTGAACGTGATGCTCGTGAACTCGAGCGTGCGGACCTTCTTGATGCATACAAGCAGCAGTCCAAATGCTTCTGTCACGCTCATAAATTAACCCTTTTGGCGCATAGAGTGGTGCGATGTGGTGGTTGGGCCTTGAGAGGAACGTGCTATCCCGGCCACAGCAACAAATATTCCCCTTCAGCAAAATGGCATTTGCTGAAGGTGAATTTAAATGACAACATAGATACACACAAATAAATACACGCTAACGTAGCTCGGAGAACATTCTGTCTTTATTTATTTTTTTATTTTTTTTTAATGCTTGCGTCGCGCATC
>OLKM01001359.1:61991-79491 GCA_900291075.1 Melanogrammus aeglefinus | reverse complement strand
TAAAAGCAGAACAACGTAAATTGGATCATCTTGGACAGACAGGGAGGAATTAACACAAAGGCATGCACACAGTGAGATATCAGTGTATCCATGTTATCAGCTTGCAGGAAGTCCCACCAGTCATGAATACAAAAATCGGTCCTATTTTCCTCAGTATTTCCATGATAATTACGTTTGTATGCTTTTCATTTCCCCCCAAGGATATGACATGTCCACATTTATCAGACGGTATGGACGCTACCTGAACGAGAAGGCCTTTGCATATCGCCAGATGGCGTTTGATTTCACAAAGGTCAAGAAGGGGTACGTACGTTCAACATACCTACGGTTGACTACATCCATAATAGGCGTTCACCTTGCTTTGTTCCTTGACCGTAAAACAATCTTTTATATTGTTTACCTTACATTGGTTTATTAGCCAAAGTTGTGTTTCCTTACACAGGGTGATTCCAATGAAATTGAATCGTGATTTTATTGTGTCTAATTTTATAACTTATGCATGTTTTAATATTTGATAGACTTTTAACTTCTATTGCTCTTAGTCATTGAGACGGGTAGTGAAACATAGTGTATTAATAGTCATAAGGAGCTTTCACCATTTCTCAAGGACTCCTCCAGGTATATCTGTGGCAGTTGGGAGTCAAACTCAGTTCCTTTTTGTTGGGAGTAAAACACCCTTACCATTACAACATTCAGCCCCCCTTCAACAGTCACTCTCCATTTTCTCAGATCTTTCATTTGATCTATTGATGTCTCAATAAAACAAAGCATTTGTTCTGGTATGATTTATGAGTTTCTGATTGGTGCGATCCAACCCATGGGGGAGGACGGTTCTCGAGGTTAACCCCCCCCCCCCCCCTTTCTGGTGTGGTTTCCCCCAGGGCGGACGGCGTGATGAGGACCATGACCACGGAGAAGCTGTTGAAAGGCATGCCCGTGCTCCAGACCCAGATCGACACGTTGCTGGAGTTTGATGTGAGAGCGTCACACCCTTCTTCATTGGGAAAAATCCCTCATCGTTTTCGCAATGTTCACCCTTCAGAGTTTACCTGGCTCTACTTACCCCCAACTTACACAATTGTGTGTTGTACGTCCTGGCACCTAAAAATAGTCCTCAGCGTTGTGTATCATCTTATCCTAGATATCTTTGTTGTATTCGGGGAATTCGTTAACCTAGCGATTGTAAATTCCTAGCGATTGCTTGCCGCTTGTTTCCATGAATAACTTTGCTCAATGCCCTAAGTGTAAACGTAAATGCAATGGAAGCCACCCCAGTTCCGGTACTGTCCTGCGAGTACGGAGTGAGGCGTGTCTTCCCCTTTTTGTTGTGATTTCGGTGTGTTTTCCTCTTGCTCCATAGGTTCATCCTAAAGAGCTGAACAACGGAATCATCAACGCAGCGTTCCTGCTGCTCTTCAAGGACCTGGTGAAACTGTTTGCCTCCTACAACGACGGTGTCATCAACCTATTAGGTGAAATACCTGTAACCTTTTCCACACTGGTTTGTTTTGACCGGCAATTCCTTCTCTCTTCAGCTTAAAGATGCTGTAGGTTAGATTGGAGAGTTGTAATGAGCAGAAGTGAGCGGAAGAGAGCAAAATTGGAACTTAAAAGACCACAAATTGTCCCCTCCTCCTTTCCTTGACACCTGTGATTGACAGGCAAGATGGATTTCACAAATCAATCATGGCAGAGATGCCCTGATACGTCAGAATAGAGACCAATCAGGTGTCATTACTCAATTCCCCCGCTAATAGCTGACGGACGGCTTTGCCATGTCTAATAAATCACCCTCAAATGGTAGCGCTTGACTCTTTACCTACAGGACCTTGAAGCTTTCGAGTGTCCCGGTATCATCCGTGCTCACTTGATTCTGATGTGTATTTTATGCTGCGTGTAGAGAAATATTTCAAGATGAAGAAGGGCGACTGTAAGGAGGCTCTGGAGATCTACAAGAGGTTCCTGAACCAGAGTGACCAAGATCGGGGAGTTCATGAAGATGGCCGAGGTACAGAGCTACCCTCACGCTCCTGGGATGTAACCGTGCCGCCAAAAAATGTCTTCCGTGGTGTTTTATTGAGGTGTTTTTCTTCTTCTTTCTTCCATTAACAGACTATTGGCGTCGACAAAAATGACATTCCTGACATCAACTATGTAAGTATGCGGACAAACACACACACACACACACACACATGCACACTGGCACACACACACACACACACACACACACACACACACACACACACACACACACACACACACACACATGCACGCAACCACACCCACACACACACACAGACACACATAGACACACACGCACACACCCACACACGCACACACACTGACACATACATACAGACAAACACACACACACACACACACACACTCAAATATCCCAAATAACATAATGGTACACTCTTCGCCTAGTGCCTCCACCCGGGTGTAGTGGTGGATCTAGCTGACTCAGACGATGAAGACTGTCCCTTTACACCTCTTGAGGACCCGGTAACCATAGAAACAACAATGGGTTGCCTGACAGAGTGCCTGTTTTCAGGGTGGTGTTGGGTGTTGGCATGATCTGCTTCTCAGTGTGGTCTCTCTCTCTCTCTCTCTCTCGCTCTCGCTCTCGCTCTCGCTCTCGCTCTCGCTCTCTCTCTCTCTCTCTCTCTCTCTCTCTCTCTCTCTCTCTCTCTCTCTTGCTCTCCTTTCAGTTTCTCTCGCTCTGTTATCCACCTCACCCTGAGGTGGATAAATAAGTCATAATAAAATATTGATAACCACTCGCTTTGTTTTAAGCCAAAGTTGAAAATAATGGCAGGAAGTGAACAGATGTAATCTTCGGACTCTCTGTCTTTCTCTCTGTCTGTCCGTTTCTCTCTCTCTGTCCGTCTCTCTCTCTCTCTCTCTCTCTCTCTCTCTCTCTCTCTCTCTCTTCTCTCTCTCTCTCTCTCTCTCTCTCTCTCTCTCTCTCTCTCTCTCTCTCTCTCTCTCTCTCTCTCTCTCTCTCTCTCTCTCTCTCTCTCTCTCTCTCTCTCTCTCTCTCTCTTGCTGTGGTGCCATCCCAATTAAAACATAATTCATATCAACGCCTCATAGGTCGAAGGATGGGTGTGGTGCTTATCTTATCCCTAATAATGAAAAGGAAGATCACAACAAAACGATATAAAGACCTTAAAAAAAAACAATAATACGATATCGAAATAATATCAATGAATACATAATAAAAACGTTTGCATGGGATAAAACCCATAAGAACGTCCGCTCAGCCTGGCAACAGACCAAAACACATTCAGATTCCACCGGCACCCATCCGCTCCCGCTTCGGCGTGATAAACCAGCCGCCGCTGGGTTCAGGGATTCACTGATAAACAGAAAGACAGGTACCAGTAAGTGATGGGCTCATCGATTCGTTTGTCTCCATGGCAACCCCGCCTCCTCCCCCGCCGCCTCTGCCTTCAGGCTCCCAGCAGCATCCTGGAGTCCCTGGAGACACACATGAACGGCCTGGAGGACGTGAAGGGAGGGAAGAAGGGGTAAGTCCTTGAGCCACATGACCCCGTGCTCCCGTTGACCTCGGAGGGACACGTGGCGCGTTGTGTAACGCAGTGCGGCGAGACGTGGAGATCTCTTAAGATGGGTGTGTGTGTGTGTTTGTGTGTGTGTGTGGGAGGGTGGCTGGGTGGCTGTGTGCGTGCTGGTGTTGGTTTGTGGGTTTTTTCGAGTGTGTGCGGGTGTGCGTCTCTTCGAGTGTGTGGGTGTGTGTGTGGGTGTGTTTTACGAGTGTGTGTGTGTGTGTGTGTGTGTGTGTGTTTGTGTGATAATTCATTCGCTGTGGTGGGTTTGATTAAACTGCAAGTGACTGTGGGTAGCAATTACAGCCAAACAGTCAGAACTGAATCCTAACTCAACTGGATTTGATTTTGGTTTTTGGTTCTCCTGTTGATTTGGTTTCATTTAATCCCTCTTTTCTTCTTGTTGCATCTTATGTTCATTTGGGATCACCAGGGAAGGGTGAGCATACCTGTTTCATTTGGGGTGGCTGACTAAGTAAACTAACCGGTTTATTGTATTAAGTATCACCAAGCCTACGTAGGCACTCCCGGTTGTAGAAGCCTTGAAGTGTGCTGTGGTTTTTCCTGGATGCCTCTCACTGCACTCTGATCTTAATGTGTTGAACCCGAAGGTCTTGATGTGTTGACAATAAGAGACACATGATGGGAATAAGACCCTGTGTTGATAATGCATCCCAAATCCACCGCACCCAATGTATAATCCGTCGCCTTAAAAACACGTCATGTGTGTCACAATATAAAGGGTTTTCTTCCAAACCCTTGACTGGTCAAATCATGAATATTACATCGTTTAGGCAATTGTATTCCCGATATTTCAATATTGAACCCTTTTATTCTAAATGTGTGAAAATAATGTTTTGGAAGAAACTCTTTCCGTGTGAACAATCTATATTAGATATAGATAGTTTCAGTATTATAGGATTTGTTTGTCCGAAATCCATTATAGACTTAATTTCATAGACCTATTTAGCACTACTAACACACCTGCCAAACTACACATTCTCTTCACATCTAATTCATCTTTATTTTACCCAATTCTCTCCCTCAGGTCTCCATCAAAGGTAAACATTTGACTCTTCTTAAACTCCTGCTTTCCTGTAATTTTCCATCGTCTTTGCGACGCACTGTCGTACTCATTTGCATATGATATCAAGACGGGGGTTTCCTGCTCCTTCTTGCAGGGCTCCCCTACAAACAATGTGTCCCCCACTTCCACTCCGGCCAAATCCTCCAACGCCGTCCCCACACTGCAGCCCCCGCCCGGGGAGGCCGCCGGTGCCGCGGCCGCTGCCGCTGCAGCTCCAGAACCAGTCGAGGAGTAAGACGCCATTTTGTGTAAAAAAAAATAACAACAGCAAGCTCTTTTTTTCTTCACACCATTTTGTCCACCATTTGGATTCAGATTGTAGCACTCGGACAAAGATGGACCAATAATTAATATTGAAAAGAATGTATGGATTGATAAACAATAGGTAGGTTTCAAGGCCATAAAATAATGGCAGGAAGTGTACAGATTTTAACTTCAGTCTCTCTCTCCCCCCCCCCCCCCCCCCCCTCTCTCTCTCTCTCTCTCTCTCTCTCTCTCTCTCTCTCTTCTCTCTCTCTCTCTCTCTCTCTGTCTCTCCCCCTTCTCTCTGTCTCTCTCTCTCCTTCTCTCTCTCTCTCCTCTCTCCTCTCCCTCCTCTCTCCCCTCCTTCTCTCTGCCTTTCTCTCCCTCTCTCCTCTCTCTCCTCTCTCTCTCTCTCTCCTCCTCTCTCCTCTCTCCCCTCTCTCTCTCCTCTCTCCTCTCTCTCTCTCTCTCTCTTCTCTCTCTCTCCCCCTCTCTCTCCTCTTTCTCTCCCACTATCTCTGTCTCTGTCTCTCCTTCTCTCTCTCTTCTCTCTCTCCCCCTCTTTCCCTCCTTCTCTCCCCTTCCCCTCCCTCTCTCCCCCTCTCGCTCTCTCCCTCTCTCTCCCTCCCTCCCTCCCCCTCTCTCTCTCACTCTCTCTCACTCGCTCTCTCTCTCTCTCTCTCTCCTCTCTCTCTCTCTCTCTCTCTCTCTCTCTCTCTCTCTCTCTCTCTCTCTCTCTCTCTCTCTCTCTCTCTCTCTCTCTCACTCTCTCTCTCTCTCTCTCTTCTCTCCAGCTCTCTGTTGGATCTTGATCCTCTCTCTTCCTCAGGTCCATCTGGGCCCTCAGCAGCTCCTACTTCCTGGGGTGGTAGGTGTTGTTTCATTGATTGATTGATTGATGAATTCATTGGAAAGCCAGTACATCCCAATAACGCACACGTCTCCTCTTCTACTCCCCCTTCCTTCTCTTGCTGTCCCACAGATCTCCTGGGGTCAGGTTAGTGTCACGTTGCACATTCTTTTTGGCCCTCCTAAATTGTGGGCTATAATCTAGTTCAGCTTTATACGGGACTAAATCCCAGGTTACCATGGTTTCAGTTTGAAAGCTGGACCCCACTGTGACATATCAGTTGGTATCGATGAGCAATATACTATATATATGTATATATCATACCTCTTATTGATTTTTCTGGTAACACTTTATAATAACATTCAGTCATATGACATTTAGAAGCCGTTGGTTGATGACAAACTAATAATTTACAAAGCATGCAAATTAAAGCATTAAGTGAATGGCAAACAACAAATTGTCATTAATAATCCATTAACCTTGCAACCTAAATTGCCAGGTTTATGGAGCCCTGTTCTACTACAGTCTACTACAGTCACTCTACTACGTTACTAAGTGTGACGTTGATTAGCGATCACAAACCTAGATCAACCTAAAACAAAGGATGAGTTCATCACTAACTAAAGGCCTAAAAATGACTTATGACTGAACTTTATTATGAGGTGTGGATCTGAAACGCTGAGCTCCAGGTAACCTGGAACAGTAACGTCAGTGTTCGAGAAAACTAGAGCCCCCCCTAGTGCTTTGGAGGTACTCCTTGCTTGTCTCATCGTGTTGTTCTCTTAGTCGCTCTGTTTCTCTCTGTTTTTCTCCTCCTTCTTCCCTCCACATCTCCGTTGGTTGGTCCATGACGGCCTCTTTCTTTTGGGGTTTCCGTTCGCCTTCCGGGGTGATCGGCTTTATTGCTTTGATATTTATATCGTTTTGTATTTACTTTTCGGTTTCGTAATATCATTTCGGGGGGATTTCGACATTGGTTCCTTAATAACCGTCCCTCGATCTCGGGTGTTTTCGACCAAACTTTCTTTGGGGGTTGGTTTGATAATTCGGTTCCTTCGTTCGGTTCCTTTTTTTTTTTTCGGTTTGCTTTCCCCCCCCCCCCCCCCCCCCCCCTCCCCCCCCTCCTCCACGTCGCACGACTCGCACGACAGAAATGGGGGACTCCTTGTTATCCGAACCCACCCTCACGGCTGAGGCCGCGCCCCCCTCCGCCGGGGCCACGCCCACTCCTGCCCCCACACCAACAGCAGCAGTAGCAGCGGTAGCAGCAGCAGCAGCAGCAGATACCGGAGCCTCCCTAGCCCCACCCACTAGCACGCCAGCTGTCGCCTCCTCCTCTTCCCCCAGCAACGCCAATATGGATCTGTTAGGAGGTCAGTGGGCCTTCAGAGGAGCACCTCTGCAGAGCTCCGCCCCTCAAAGCCTCTCCCGTCGACCGTGATGCAAAGCGCATGTGTAGAGTCAATATCACCGTGACCCTGTGCCGCATATTGTCAATACCCTGCAAGGTTACAGGAGTGCTAAAGACGCTGTGCTCAAGTCCACAAGGAATGATTTATGGGCTTATGATGATGATGGTTTAGTGGGTTTCTTGACACGGTTAGATGTCACTTACATAGCCTTAATTGGAATAGGAATAATAGTGGGTAGAATAATAGAAGACGGTGTTAGATTGGATAGTCGCTTAGATGTTTCCTTAGCGTGGCTATAAATGGCCAGGGTAAATTAAAGACGAAAGGACTTGCAGGAGCGTGACAATATGTGAAAATGCAGTTTCTCTCTCTTGCGCAACACACACACACACACACACACACACACACACACACACACACACACACACGTGCACGCACGCACCCACACATGCGCACACACACACACACACACACACACATAAACACACTATATAAGTGCTACTTACACATTCTTCTAATGCTTGCGGAGACAAATCTAGCCTTTACAGTACGTGCTACAGGGCTTGTTCATCGTGATGTCACATTGCAACGACGGCCTCCATTTTGGAAGCAAAGAAGTCTTGGAAGAGTAGTTATTCTGTAAGTAGTTATGTTGTCTTGGTCATTGTTGTGATTTATGAAAACATGAAATGATCTATCACTATAGGGAGATATTGTTATGTTTGAAAGTGCCACAGCGTTTCTCATGCAAAACATGGCAAAAAAAAAAAGGTTTTCATTAGCCTGGTTTATGGTTTATTTACGTTAATTTAAGATTTTATAGAACTACAACTCTCTTAAGTCTGCTCAAAATGAGTATCACCAGCAAAAAAATCCCATGATGCATTCTGATGCACAAGCCCTATAGCATTGGAGTGCACCCAGACATACAGATCCACAAAATAATTCATGCATTCGGTTTGATAGCCCGACAGGCTTTTTTCTTGGCTTCAGCGTAAAAAGCACTTCTATCAAACCCTGTCATGCTGCTTCAGCTTTAACTAACCCAAATCTCGCTTTCCATGGACCCTTGGACGCTTGTAGTTGTAGTTCTCAGTGGAACGTTAGATACCCGCCCACCCCTCTTCGTAGTTGAACACCTGCTTCCACGGCTCTCCTCCCCTCATTCGTCCGTTCACCTGTCAATCACCCGTGCTACAAATCAATGTTGTGATTTGTAATTGTTCACATTGTACACATTAAAACTAACTTATTAATGTCATTATGGTGCATAATGACATTAAAATAACATTAATAATGCTCAAGGTAAACCTTTAAGGTAAATACATTTTTTTCTACTGCTTATTTTTACTTCAATCTTTACTTTATAGATATGTGTCTTGAATGTTTTCTCTTGCATCCGGTTCACCCTCTGGGTCACTCCTGGCATCGTGCTCACTCTCTTTTGTCTTTTTCCTATTTCATTTATCTTTTTTTCTTCTTTCTTTCGTTTTTTTGCGTTTGTTCTCTCTCTCTCTCTCTCTCTCTCTCTCTCTCTCTCTCTCTCTCTCTCTCTCTCTCTCTCTCTCTCTCTCTCTCTCTCTCTCTCTCTCTCTCTCTCTCTCTCTCTCTCTCTTCTGTTTCTCTCTCTCTCTCTTCTCTTCTCTCTTCTCCCTCTCTCTCTCTCTCTCTCTCTCTCCCTCTCTCTCTCTCTCCCTCTCTCTCTCTCTCTCTCTCTCTCTCTCTCTCTCTCTCTCTCTCTCTCTCTCTCTCTCTCTCTCTCTCTCTCTCTCTCTCTCTCCCCCCCCCTCCCTCTTTGTTATCCTTGTGTGATGACTGGGGTCTGGGGGCCCCTCAGATGCCTTTTCCACACCGGCCCCTGCAGCCCAGACCCCTGCAGCTCAGGCCCCCGCCACAGCCGAGGGCGGGGCCCCTGCCCCCACACCCGCCGCCGGCGCTGCAGCTGGTGGGTGTTGAGACTTACCATAACTTACCTTTTACGAATATATTAGCTAAATACGGGGCGGGAGAGTTGGTATGTTTTTGTAGTTTAGTGTGTATGTGTGTTAGGGCTTTGACTTTTGCCCAAAAATCACATTCAAAGTTCGTATTCGTATTCGAATATTTCTTAATAATATTTTGACCATTAAATGCATTCAGTAAGACCTGGATTGGGCTTCGCGAGATTTGTTTACCGGCGTTGCTATGGTTACCGGTCTTGGCCTGTTCCAACGGTTTATTAGGTTTCTAATAAATAAATGTTATGAATAGACTGCGTCGGGTTCTCCGACGTCTCTCCCTCCTAGCCTGCCCACAACAGGTTCGGATATTAAGGGCTGCCTAATATTCGTTCGAATTTTGATTTATTTTTTGATACTCTAATTATATTAGAATAGCGACGTTCGGAGTCAAAGCCCTAATGTGTGTGTGTTTGCGTAGTCAACTTTGTGTGTGTGTCTTTTTTGTGCGTGCATGTGTCTGCTAGTGTAATCAAGTGTGCGTGCATTTGTGTGTGGTGGGTGTGTTGGTGTTTTTGTTTTAGGCACGTGTGTGTGTGTTTGTGTCTGTCTGTGCCCGTATGTGTGTGTTTAAGTGTTTGTTTTAGGCACGTGTGTGTGTGTGTGTGTGTGTTTGTGTCTGTCTGTGCCCGTATGTGTGTGTTTAAGTGTGTTTGTTTTAGGCACGTGTGTGTGTGTGTGTGTGTGTGTGTGTGTGTGTGTGTGTGTGTGTGTGTGTGTGTGTGTGTGTGTCTGTCCTCACCTCTGTGTGTGTTTCCACACACTAGTGTGTCTGGTGATACCTCGACTGGCCATTGTTGTGGCCTCTGCCCGGGTCTTTCCAATGACCGTTTGATTCTCCGCGGTTGCTGTGTTCTCGTGTGGCGCGTCGATGTTGCCATGGGGAACAAAGAGGAAGATGAACGCTTTCAACTGTTCCAAGATTGTCGGTTGCTGCTTGTGTTCGAGTGGGCAGCGTGGGCCAGCGAAACAGCCAAGTGCTTTAATCAACTTTCTCCATTTGGTCAAACGGATGCTTTCGTTACACATGACCCGCTTTTTCTGGTTTCCGCCGGCGTTATCTTTTGAGAGGTTTCTGCGGATCGGATAACGAGCTGGCTTGCATTATTTTTAACGGTGTTATGTGTAGCACCTCAGTTCTCCCACACGCGCTTTGCTTTTGTTCTGGACAAAGTGTCTTATTGAGACTCTTGGTGCGATGTCCGCTTCGTACCGCGCTCCCTAGAACCCCCATCAGAAAGCTCCGGAGACTGTAGGGGTCCTGCTCTTCCTCCTGTCCCTCACCTCATCTCATCCCTCACCTCATCTCCATTCCCATTTTCCTCTTCCTGAGAAATCTGTTCTCTTCACGTGTAGCTCATGTACTCTGCATTATACCATAACCTGTGTTGTCATATACCATCCATATCCCCCACACCTTCCCCACCCCCTCCTGAAGACCCCTTCGCCCCCTCGGGCGGTGCCCCCGACGCTCCCTCGGTCGGACTGGACCTCTTCTCCATGATGCCCGAGCAGAACGACATGGGCGACGGGCTCGACCCCTGCTTCGGCGGGGCGGCGCCCCCGCCTCAACCCTCCCCGCTCTTCACCTCCACGTCCAACACCATCACCACCGCCGCCGCCATCTCAGCAACCGCCCCCGCGTCCGCTCCCTCCTCCTCCGCCGCCATCAGCGCCAACCCCTCGCTAGACCTGTTTGGTGGTAAATGTTTCAGACGCCGCCACCCTCCTCGCTCACCCTGGTGTGGCCCTGGGGTTTGATTGGCTGTCGCTTCTCCTGTCCTGGCCTCCCATTCGCCTTTCTGATCACATCTCGTCTCTCTTCTTCTCTTCGCTCCTTCCTCTCTCCTTTCCTTCTCTTCCTCTCTTCTCTCCCTAGCGTCTCCTCTCGTCTCTCCTCTCCTCTTTGCTCCTCCCTGTCTCCTTTCCTTCTCTTCCTCTCTTCTTTCCCCGGCTATGCGCTCCTCTCTTCTCTCCCAGCGTCCCCTCTCGTCTCTCCTCTCCTCTTCGCTCCTCCCTCTCTCCTTTCCTTCTCTTCCTCTCTTCTTTCCCCGGCTATGCGCTCCTCTCTTCTCTGCTAGCGTCCCTTCTCATCTCCTCTGCTGCGCGTGTCTCTTGATTCGTTCCCCTCTGATCCCTGGTTGTCGTGTCTCATCATTTACGCTCAGTTGACGCCCCTCCCCTTTTCATCTCTCCATCTCTGTTTCATTCTCCACCTTCATCCTCCCTGCTTTTTCATCCGGCTAATGTGCACATATTGACGTGGCTCCTTCCCTTTCTCCGTCAGGTCGCCTGCCTCGCATCCTGACAAGATAACCTTCCATCTTCCTCCCATCAGGTCACCCTGCGATGTGTTCTGAGGGATCGCTTTACACCTTCTCCTCTCACTGCGTTTGATTATCCAATTATGAACTTGAAAACCCCCCAAAAAAAAATGAAAAAAGAGAAACAAGCCTTTCCACAAGTGTGCATAGCAACGTGTCTCTCTGTGCACGCTGCGTTTGTAGATATGTTCGATGCAATGCCAGATACGAACGTCTCCGGGGCCGATGCCGCTCCCAGTGTGGATCTGTTTGCAGCAGGTATCCCTCCTCTCGCCCGCCCCCCAACCCCCCAACCCCCCTACCTCCGACCTGCTGATGTGCAAATCCCTACCTTCCCTCTCCGCATCCCTCTGCTTTGAGCTAAACCAAACGGAGAACTCTCTGAAACGCCGGAGTGAATGGAGAGCGTTCAGAGGGATGCAGAGAGAGTCATGGCCGGGGAGGTTGACTCCCGGCTGGAATGCGCCGGGGGCGATGCCCGTTGGTGTGCTTCCCTGCTGCAACCTAACGCACCCTTGCGCAAGCGCTTACCCAGCTCTCACATGACACATGTCTTTAATTACTTCATTTATTTATTATTATTATTATTATTATTCATTTTGCATTCAAGATTAACTGTTAAGTGAATGAAAACGAAAACGATAAAATAGCGAAATAGTGACTTGATAGCATTCCCGTCTGGGTTAGCAACAAGCTATTTACCGCCGCGGAAGCAGCCCCTCCCTCTCTGCTGAGCATGGTCTACCGTTGGTCGACGATAGCAACAGTGCACCATGAAGAGCCTGTTTAAGCATCTAGGTGTGTGGGATTGCTTTTAATTTGTATTTTCTCCCCCCACGCGCATGCAGGCATGTATACACACGCCTGAGTCTGCGTTGGTGGTGTGCACACACGCGTGTGGTGGTGGTGGTGGTTGCGTTTACGGATGCTGTGTTGGTTGTCGCACAGCGAGTGGCCATTTTGTGTGCGTTTTTTTAATATTAAAACGTCGTGTTCCCCTTGGCCCTTCATAGGGGATATGTTCTCCTCTCCCGTTCCCCACCTCTCGTCCACAACTCCCTCCAAAATGGACAGTGGCGCCATCATGAATCTGTTTGGTGGTGGGTAACCGACTGACCTCTCCCCTTCCTTCTTATCGTTTTCAGAAAGTAAAGAGATCTGTGCGAATGAATGCAGGGTGTTGTTGTTTTCAGTGACGGGTATTTCAAGGTCGAGGAGATTCTGGTATCTTATTTTAGAGTTTTCTTGGTTGTGTTCTGGTTTCCTGTCTGGCTGTCTGGGGCTGTGATTGAACTGGATGGTGTTATGCTTCTTAGTTAATTACTTAATCTCTATGGTCATTTATTTAAAGGTTCAATATGCTAAATATAATTGTTTTTAATGTCCTCTAAAAAAAAATGATAATGTCAGGTCGACCCTAACTTTAATGCTAACGAGATCTAGGTGAATTGCTCTCACTCTGAAACAGCTTAGAGAAATCTCGTGTTACATTTTAAGTACCAAGCCTCTCTGCAAGAGGTTGGGCGAGGTTTTGGAAAAGCATCGCTGAGGAACAGAGTGTGTTTCATTTTTCTCAAGTCATACTGGAGCTAGTTTGAAATTGCAAATATTGAACATAATTCCTTCAAATTGTGTTGAGAAGCCTTTTTTATTACGACTTTGAATGACGAGGTTATGGTGGAGTGTGTGATGATAAATATAATAACTGTATATACTCAAATGACGTTCCTTTTTAACCCATTGCTGTCTTGCTCGGTGTTCCCAGCGTTCCCAGGTTGACTGTTAACCCCTTCTGTGCCCTCCATGCTGCGTCCGGAAACGGCCACGGACACTATTTTATTTTTATATTTTAATTTTTTCGCCGCGTTCTGGTTGGCTGGCCAGAACCCGCCGGGGCAGAAGCCACACCCCCTGCACCCGCGGGCCCAGGTGCGGAGCTGATGTCAGGTAAACAAGGGCTCCACACTTCACTGCATGACCGTTAGGAAGCGCTCGTTGGCTACGTTTTGATTTAATTTAACATTAAGCGACAGTAAAGGTCCCATATTATACCACCAGGTGTGAGCCATTACAAGTCAGGTCAAGTCAGTCACTTTTATTTATATAGCACATTTAAAAACAACAGGAGTTGACCCAAAGCACTTTACATTAGCGGAAGTCATGGTTGGGCAGGATAAAAGGATAAAGTTGATAAAGGGGACTAAAAAAGAAATGCATAAAATAAGTAGAGAGAGAGCAATAAAAATAATAAGGACAGGGTTAAGGGTGTTAAGGGTTGTTAGAAGCAAGAGTGAAAAGGTAGGTCTTTAAATTAGACGTAAAACTGGCAAGGGTGGTAGAGGACTTGATGTGGGGTGGAAGGGGACTCCAAAGGTTTGGGCCAGCAACAGAGAATGCCTGGTCACCTTTCGTTTTAAGACGTGTACGGGGGAACAGATAGGATCTGTTTTGTGGATGACCGGGTCGACCTTGAGGTGGAGTGTGGGGAAAGCATTTCAGCAATATAAGGGGGGGCTGAGCCATTAAGAGCTTTAAAAAAAAAAAAAGAGTAAAATCTTAAAATCAATTCTAAATTTGACAGGGAGCCAAGTGCAGCTGAGCCGTCACAAGCCTCTAGTGACATCACAGGGAGCGTGTCCACCTAGATGTATGCCAGATAGATGACCAACGATGGTAGATAGATGGTAGATGGTAGGCTGGTAGGCTGATCTATCTAGCTCACATCTACATGGAAACGCCCACTTGTGATGACACTAGAGGCAGATGTTCAAAATGGCTTGTAAGTTGTAATGGCTAATCACACTCACACCTGGTGGTATAAAATGGGACTTTTAAACAACATTTACATACCGTGACTTGATGTTACATATGCCTTTCAAAGTGCCCTCCGTCCAGTTCTCCTATTGAGGACTGTTTTTGTCGGTTTTGTGGCCCCAAATGTTGTTGATCCTTCAGTAACTATAATGTGGGTTGTCCATACCTCAATACCGCACCAAAACCTGTATTCCTCATACTCTCTGTATTGTACATGTTCGGGTCATTGGATGAGGTGTACTGTGTGACGGACCATAGTTTGTTGAACATATGTATTGATAGCTTAATGTACAGATAGGTCTCTCTCTATCTAACATGATATCATGAGTCATCCGTCTCGAATTCAGCACGCACGCCGTGTGCATATTTATGAATGAATGAGTCTCGAGGGATTTCCCCTTCCATCCCTCGCCGCTGCCGTCATTTCACTGGCCGAGTGGCTGTAACCATAGGAACTGTGTCACCCTGGCAACAGCAGCCTTTCTCACCTGTGTCCCCCTGGTTTCCTTGCCCCTGTCTCGAGTCTCTGCTGCATGTGACGTAAAACTGCTGGTGGACGAACACTTTGACCAATACGACCTGCTGTAGAGACCTAACTTTTCCTTTCCTCTTGCTATCTTTCACCTTCCTCTGTGTCACAATAACTCATCTGTATCTGCTCTTTGGAAGTCGTTTGTTTTGCGTTGACTTGTCTCGCTCCGTTGTGTCATCTCCGTCATCACTTTCTCCCTCTGATCATTCTCTTTTTGCTCCCTTTAACACGTTCTTTCCTTGCTTTTCATCTGGCTCATGATTTGGCTCATTGCTTTGCTTCCTGCCTTTTGATTGGGTGAGTGCCACGCTAATTTCCCACAGTGCACTGCTGCATTGCAGTGCTACAAGCTTAGCAGTACCGCGCCGCACTGTGACGCCTGGCAGTTGGAATGGGAGTGTGTGTGTGTGTGTGTGTGTGTGTGTGTGTGTGTGTGTGTGTGTGTGTGTGTGTGTGGTGTGTGTGTGTGTGTGTGTGTGTGTGTGTGTGTGTGTGTGTGTGTGTGTGTGCATTTGTACGTGTGTGAAACTAAGTACCAGCCGTATGTCTCTATTGCAGACTTCTGTAGAGGAAAATGAAATACCGTTATAGTTGCCTTGGTTTTAAACCACTAGTTATTGGCTGGTTTCTTGCAGATTTTTATTTGCATATGATTTTGTCAGAGTGTGTGTCAGTGCGTTCATGTGTGTGTGTGTGTTGTGTGTGTGTGTGTGTGTGTGTGTGTGTGTGTGTGTGTGTGTGTGTGTGTGTGTGTGTGTGTGTGTGTGTGTGTGTGTGTGTGTGTGTGTGTTCCCTCAGATTATTATCATGTGAATACTAAATCATTGTTATCATAGCGATTACTATACGCATCAATGAATAATACCATTAGTACTAGTGGTCCTAAATTAATGAATTGTTAATGATAAGTTCATCATAACTAAAGGCTTATAATTGATTTATGACTGAAAAATGACTTTAAAATGTTACCGGCAAATATATATACCACCTTAAAACTCATCTAAAAATTTCCAATAAAGATATGAGAAGATAAAAGCAATTATTCACCGCAGACATACATTGTTTATAAAAAGATACTGTAAACGGAAACAGTTTGTTTTTAGCCTTTTGGTATTATTCTACAATCATTCCATTAGCCGCAACATAAATATGATCAACATATGATGAAGCACCCTAAGGTTTAGTTGGTTTTCTCTGTGGATCTCTGGTGCTCTGAGCGCTCCCTCTAACCGCGTTGTGCTGGCGCCCGTCTGCTGTAGCTTTCGATGGCCTAGGAGACGTCATGAAGCCAGCCGTCACCCCACAAGCCGCGGACCTGGACGCCACCATGGCTAGCATGGCGGGGAGTAAGTAGCCCGGTGAATTTAGACAACACCCAGTATTGTTATGACAACGAGAGACTGTTTATTATCGGAGACAGTCACACATTATAAGTGATATCTCTTTTGCATGTTTTTTGCGTCATGTAAGTTATGTTCATTGAACCTGAGAAATTAGAAAAAGAAAGCTTTTAATGACCCAAATCTGATGTAACTGTAGAAAGATGTAAATTCAAAGAAAAGCAACTTATACCTTGTTCTGTCTGTCTCTCTGTCTCTCTGTCTCTCTGTCTCTCTCTCTCTCTCTCTCTCTCTCTCTCTCTCTCTCTCTCTCTCTCTCTCTCTCTCTCTCTCTCTCTCTCTCTCTCTCTCTCTCTCTCTGTCTCTGTCTCGCTCTCGCTCTCGCTCTCTGTCTCTGTCTCTCTCGCTCTGTCTCTGTCTCTGTCTCTGTCTCTCTCCCTCTCTCTCCTCTCTCTCTCTCCCCCACAGATCTCTCGCTTGGAGCCCAACCGACTCAGGTAGCTCCCCCAAGTTGGGGTGCTCCCATGGTAAATGTTGTCTGTGTCCTATAGCATGGAGTGGAGCCGCATGGCCGTGACAGACAGGGCATCCAGCCAATCGCAAGTGTTGCCCTCTTCAGGCTCTCCAGGATTATCCAATCGTCATGACACATTTTGAGTGGCCCAGCAAATAAAATAAAAAAATCAAGGATGTGTCGAAGTAAAAGTCAGACGCTTGTTGTCAATGTTACAACTCCGTCCAAATGACTAAAAGCGAATACAATTCCAGGCAAGGGTAGTTCAATAACTACTTTAACCTTCTGTTTCTTCAGAGATGTATTTGTTTTGAGACCTTCTGGAGAGCGACGAGTTGGCAAGAGTTACTGCTCAAGAAGGAAGCTGTGACTTTGAAACAGCTTCTATGCTTAACATTGTGTGATGTTTAAGCAGCAGCAATGCAACCCAAAGCTACCTGTCTGCCTCTCTTACTGCTTCATTTTTTGCACTTCTGTTTGCATAGAAAGTGACCTAAGCAGCAGCAGGTTTGAAGCCACTCCCTGTACTTTTTAAATCAATACATTGTGCAAGCCATTTCATCGCCGTAACTTTAAATTTACGCCGAAGAAACCTTTAAAGATCTGTCCACGATCGTCAAACACAGGAACCAATTCGGCTTACTTTAGATGATCCGGCTCTCTCTATTGCTATACGTCTGGTCCGTTACCTGTTGGTCCTTTGTTTTTCGTAAAGCGTTCCATGTCTTAATGTCTTAGCTTAGCGTTCTACATGTACGTGTCACGTGTGACCCCTTCCCCACTGTCGTCGCCCCCTCTCCTGCGTTGCCGCGGTG
>OLKM01001359.1:54491-56991 GCA_900291075.1 Melanogrammus aeglefinus | reverse complement strand
CCTTCGCTTGCCCCTTTCCTGCAGCCGGTGCACCTGCTCTCGCTCTCCTTCCCCTCCGTCTGGAGAGCCTCCTTCTCCCGCCCTTCCCCCGGACGCCGCCGGGCGCCACCGGGTCCACGCTGTTGACCTCCTCGCCCTCTTCCTCCTCCTCCTCCTCCTCCTCCGCCCCGTTCTCCTCCTGGACCGTCTCAGCCTGTCCTCCTCCTCCTCGTCCCGGTCTCCTCCCTCCACCTCTCCTCCTCCCTCCTCCTCCTCCTCCTCCTCCTCCTCCTCCTCCTCCTCCTCCTCCTCCTCTCCTCCTCTTCCTCTTTTGGTCTTCAGCTGGAGCAGCCCCACCCGGAGTCGGGGGACCCCCTCCAGGTAGTCCCTCCCGTCGTGGACACAGTGGGCCGCCGTTAGAGCACGTGCCTGGGGGAGACCAGGACGCCGGAGCAGCCCGTGGAGAGACGCGCCGCCGAAGCGAACGGGTAGCTGGTGACGAAGTGGGAGCCAGAGATGACGAATCGCCCGTCCGGGCCAAAGACCTGCCGTTTGCCGCGTTTGGGCGCGGGTTCGCGGGACGTCCAGCGTGAGGAGGTGTTGCTGAAGCCGCGTAGAGAGACCTGGGTCCTTGTGCGCTTGCCGTCGTCGCGCAACGTCTCGTATCCCAGAATCCTCTCTTGCTCGGCCTGGTCCAAGGGAGGCAAGGCGCTTTGGCACTCGATGCCGCATAGAAGCGGCTCCGGGCTGTGTTGGGGGTCAAATTGGGGCCCGCCATGGCCCCTGAAGGCAGGCGGGGCGAGCGTCTCTGTGTAGAGGTCCAGCACCACCGGGATGGGGTGGTCACCAACCACATTGTGTTCATCTGGGGTTTCAGAGGCCTGTGAGGAGGAGGCCATGCAGAGCAGCAGGCAGAAGAGATGCAGGGGGCCCATCATGCTGAGAGAGGGAGAGAGGGAGAGAGGGAGAGAGGGAGACAGGGAGAGAGAGGGAGAGAGAGAGAGAGAGAGAGAGAGAGAGAGAGAGGGAGAGAGAGAGAGAGAGAGAGAGAGAGAGAGAGAGAGAGAGAGAGAGAGAGAGAGAGAGAGAGAGAGAGAGAGAGGGGGGGGAGAGAGACAAAGGATATGTATTTTAGTAAAATTCAACTAGTGGGCTATCACTAATGCTGCGTTTTGATTGGCTGAGCTGCTATAAGTTATAGCCTACTAGTAGCGAAAACGCCGGCTTTGTAAACAAAAACAATGGCGGCTGCTTCGCGTTAGCGATATTCAATTATTTTCTGGATATGTTTTCATGTTTTTTACGGCCCTACTAGAGTTGAATTTCACTAAAACAATTATCCCTCTCGCCCTCATGGACTCAATAGCCTATTTGGTCTCGAGGGATAATTGTTAAATATTTCAACCCTGCATGGTACATTCATAGTCAGCAGAGGGCGCACAATCCCCGTTTGGATAATAGTAAGATTCAATTTGTAAACCGAATTTATTTAACAAATATTGTTACATTTAGAATATGCTATGTTAATCAAATTTAGGAAGAAAATCATGCCTATTCCACATTTTTTAAATAATCTAAAAAGAAAAGGTTTAACAAATCACATAGACGTGACAATGGGATCACCTCGTTACATCGAAAGAAGATACAATATTTAAGAAATGATACTACCTAAAGTGACGACTCAAACATACATATGAAAAATAACGCGTACACCAATCACATATTAGCTTGTAAAAAGCCAATGAAACCGTTGACAATCATTCCAATGTAGCCTACCTCATTCATGTGAAATCAGATCAAGACAAATTCAATTAGAGTCACCGATGCGAATTGATTAAAATCCAATCCTCGAAACGAGCAAAATGCCAAGCAAAAGACCGTTCCCCATCATTCCCTGGGTACCGAAGAAGCGGAGAGCAAGGTATATCAAGTCTTTCGCAGAAAAAAAAAAGTGCAAACGGAAGGGGGAGCGAACTAAACCCAGGACCGTAGAAAGCATGAATGAAGGTTTAAGTATCTAGACTGATTTTTGATTCCACACATATTTGTGGGTTTGCTATCTCGCGATGATGGAATGATCAAGTTATGCTCTCTTTTTATTTTTTTAAGTAACAATAATCTGGAATCTTAAATTCAGATTGAGATTTAAACACACACGCACATTATAACATTACATGCAAATAGGCTTTACGGTTTCATTATTCCAACATTAGGAGCTGCATAGGTCATCATATTGTCACCACAACCCACATTGAAAACAAACAAACAAGCACATTGTCCTCGTTTATTAGCCTATATCTCCAAGACTTCAAATAAACCAACATGATAATAGCAATCAATCAAATTATATTATTTATATATAATCAAGAAATACTATAACGTGTAGTATATTATTGTAGAGTAATTCTATGTAATTATTAAAAAAAAAAACACAAACACAAGGGTTTTGACGGCCTTTTATTCCCATATGGTGGTGTGATGAAAAGCAGGCCTGTTCCCTGATAAGAATAAGGGGAGCCAA
>OLKM01001359.1:41991-46991 GCA_900291075.1 Melanogrammus aeglefinus | reverse complement strand
TCCACAATACCTTTTGGTTGCAGCTCCTCACACGTTAGTACACAACCCCAAAAATGTTTGTTTCCATTACTGATATCAGTATGCATCAGTCAACAACATTGTAAGTCAACTCACATTCTCCTTTTGTGATCACTAGATTCCCAACTTGATTGCGTACCTCATGGCACTGCTAGCCCGTGATGTGAGGGAGCAGGGGGGCCATAGGCTACTATCTGTAGAACATCGGACAGCTCCAATGGATCCTGGGGTCATAAAATGCTGTATTACACATGCATGTACAACTGGATGGTGCATAGAAGGACGCAGCAGTCTCCATGTGCGCCACAAAGACAAATAGCCCAAATCATACCAGCAACATAAATACCCGCAGAATGCATTTTGTTGGAAGTCTGCGATCCTGATTATGATTGTGTGCATGTGTGGGTGTGAGTGTGGTGCAACACAACTGTTTGTTTGTCTTGTGTGGTGATGGTAAATTGGCCATTACAAAACGATTTCAGACTTAGAAATGCACATTCGCACCACAGACACACACACACACACATACGCACACACACGTACACATACAAACACACACGTACACACACACACACACACGTATCTCACACACAGACACACAGACACAGACACACACACAGAACCACACATGCATACATACACACCCACGCACACACAAACGTATATACACACTCACACACACAGACACACACACACAGACACACACACATACAAACACACACATGTATACATACACACACACACACACACACACACACACACACACACACACACACACACACACACACACACACACACACACACACACACACACACACACACACACACACACACACACACACACACACACACACACACACACACACACACACACACACACCACACTCACAGCTGGGGCTTTCCATGTCGTACTCACGAAAAGTAAACATAAACCTCTCATTGGCGATAAGCTGAGCTGGGTTCAGTCGCTATTTTCTGGCACTCTGCGTGTTTACATGTGCAAAACCCATTGCCCTTAACAATCTAAGGGTTACTCAACACATAGGGTCTAAATGGCCTTCGTCAAAGCCCACCCCTCCAGCCGCAATACACACAGTGTCACCCAAACACGCAGCCCAGCGCACGAAGCTCGATGGGCCAGCTGAGGGGAAAATCAGGAGGAATTTGGGAATAAGATAGCCTAATGCCTCATCCCAGAAGGGAGATTCGGAATGAGCCAAGGGGGAGACTCTCCCACTGAATGAGTCAGTGGGAGTTAAAGTCACGTGAAGTTTCACCATTGAAAAAAAAGTCTGAGAAATTACTCAAGCGTATGAATGTACTCATGTTATTCATATTTATATGACAATCATATGACTTCCATATGCCTTTTTTCTTTTAAAGCATATTATTTTTTTCCAACTGAGTTATTCAACAGCCCATTGCATTTATGTGCAGTGCTAGCAGCCTTGGGTAGTTATCTTTAGAGAGCTGCTTGGCTTGATTCTCTGTACCTGTTGCCTCGTGATCAATTTTAACTAGTCCTATAAACCCCTGACTTTATATAAGCCCTATTCCATTAGGTTCTGTTTATACACACACAAACTCACACACACACACACACACACACACACACACACACACACACACACACACACACACACACACACACACACACACACACACACACACACACACACACACACACACACACACACACACACGTGCGTGCACACACACACACACACATGCACGCACACACACACAGATGCAAAAACAAACACACGCACAGGCAGAAACACAAACACAAACACACATAGACATGCAAAAACAAACACACGCACACGTCCTATACACATGCACACAGATACAGACACACAGACAAACGCACACACACACACACACACACACACACACACACACACACACACACACACACACACACACACACACACACACACACACACACACACACACACACACACACACACACACACACACACACACACACACACACATGCAGAATCCCCCACTGACCTAAACACATGCACAAATATATGCACACACAGCAAGACAACACATCTTCACAGTTGCACATCTGTTTTGATTTGGAATAATAGAATGCTAAACTCTGCTCTTTGGCTCAAGGTGGTAACATGACTAAACCAACAGCAAATACGGTTTGACAAACGGTATCTGATTGTGTGACACGTAGTTTCTCTGTCTGAATCTCTCTAGCACAAGTGTGCTTACGTGGGTGGTCAACGCTCCACGGTAAAGGAAATGCTGTTGACCTTTATTTGTTACGGTTAGCGGAACTGTTCGCTTGGACCGCGGGTGCAGAGACAAGGGGCAGTTTGGGCAATCCAAAGTTTATTGTCACTTGGGAACTCAAAAGATATCCAAACAGGCAAGGCGAAGACAGGAGCGGGGAAGCGAGGCTGGCGGGGGGGGGGGGGGGGGGGGGGCACCGGGGAATGCTGCGGTCCGGTGGTTATATCCGCTGGCGAGGAGTTGGCTACCGGCGAAAAAAGGTGACACGAGGTCATGAGCAAAAAAGGATCAGGTCTGAGTGTCGGAGGTTGATGTACACTCTTCAGCCAAAGTACCGAATGAGACGGTAATAATCTGGCGCCGACGAGCGGTCTCCACCAGGCTTAAGAAAGAGTGTGTGATGAGTTGATGAGGCCCAGGTGTGACCCGGTGCGGTGCCCCGCTCCGCGCGCCACGCCCCGCACCTGTCTAAGACCCAAAGTCTGTCGAGCAAAACATAAACAACCGTGATACTTATTATTATTATTATTATTATTACTATTAGGTTCAGCCATTTCCCTCACGGGAACTGGATTCAGGATAAACCAAACTCACAAAAAAGTGAGTGACCGCCATGTACCAAGAGATGGAAAATTCACGTTCTCCAATTTCAGATGTTATGGTCGTGATATGACGTCAGCATGCAACCAACGCTTTGGGCCATGCCTGTGTGGTGGTTAAAGGGTGCCTGACTCCCACCCTAAAGGAGCTGGGTTTGATGATCGTCACTTTCAATAAAATCCCCTACTCAACAATACACTATAGGTATTTATTTTGTAGCTGTTTTTTTTTTTGCTGACCTTGTCATTAAGTATAATCATTGTGAATTTCAATGAGAGCGACCATCTTTAGTTTCCTAAGAAACCAAAATATGCACCAGGCAGCATTGTTCTCTTGAGTGCAGACTGTATGGGGTTCAAATCCCACCCACTCGCCCCCCTCGCCCCTGTATTACCCTGAATTTACCCTCCTACACCCTACAGTAGTGCCTCTGAGCAAGGCACTAGACACTAGACTACGGAGACCTCCTTTCTGCAGGCTTGTGCTCGTATATGTCCAAATAGTGAAACAAGAGGCACAGACGTCTCCTACACACATTGGGGCTTCGTAATCACTAACATCCACGTTCCCCAGAAACCTAGAAATCCCCCCTTTCGACAAAGGATAATATCAACAAAATAAATTCTCACAAGGTCATATTTTCCTACATTCTCCCCCCGTATCAGCAGCAGGATTTGTCTGCTTATTTTAATAAAAAGACCGAAAAAATAGAGGTTATATTTAGTCAGATAGGCGCAGAGTTTTGACTATGACTTCAATCTATAAATACAGCGAAGCAACACTAATGGCGCATTTCCACTAGCACGGCTCGGCTCGGTACGGCTCGGCGCGCCATTTGCGTGTTTCCACTAGCACGCAGTACCTGCAACCGGGTACATTTTTGGTATCACCTCAGCCCTGGTTCCAAGCGAGCCGAAGCGTTACTAAAACGTGACGTCAGCCGACTGCCTTCCACTGATTGGCCGATGAGTGTCGTCACTGGAAGCGTCATAACCGCGCGACTTTTCAATAGTGTTTTGTCTCGCGGCCCGGAGTTCTTCTCTGGCTCTCTTCTCTTGACCTTCTGTGGCCGACAAAAAAGCCCACACAGGTGAGCAGCAACACGATCTCCTCCATGGTCCTCCATGCTGTCCTCTTGATGGTTGTTGTTGTTGTTGTTGTTCTTGCGTCTTCCGGATTTTTACGTGTGCTCTGGCGCCGTGTAAATGACGTCACAGCGGTTTCGCGCAGCCGTGTTATGACGACCCCGCCCACGTCGAGAAGGCACCAGTTGTAATGGAAACACAACCAAACCGAGCCGAGCCGAGCCGTGCCGAGCCGTATCGAGCCGAGCCGTGCTAGTGGAAATGCGCCATAAGTCAATGGTCTCTCCATCTCTGTACCGTGTAACCTTCTCTTCAATCTTCAATCGCTCGGCCTCTCTGCTCGTGACCTGAATCTGAGTTCAATTTGAGGCCATCCGTCCTGGATCTGCCAGATCATACAAGATGCAAACAAATAAATAACCAGTTCTCAACCAGACATTATCTCACTAGATCTTCTGTCTCCTCCCTGACCTCCTTTCACCTTCTCTCTCTCTCTCTCTCTCTCTCTCTCTCTCTCTCTCTCTCTCTCTCTCTCTCTCTCTCTCTCTCTCTCTCTCTCTCTCTCTCTCTCTCTCTCTCTCTCTCTCTCTCTCTTTCTCTCTCTCTCTCTCTCTCTTTATTTCTCTGTCTCTCTCTCTCTCTCTCTCCCCCCCCTCGCTCTCTCTCTCTCTCTCTCTCTCTCTCTCTCTCTCCTCTCTCTCTCTCTCTCTCTCTCTCTCTCTCTCTCTCTCTCTCTCTCTCTCACATACTTTACATCTCTCTATATCTCTTTTTCAATTTAACTTAAATGTCTATCATCTCAATGCATTTCATGTCATTTCTGTCTCTAGCTTTGTATCATTGCAATATAGTTATCGATCTTAAAACACAATTTCTATCTATCTTTCTATTGATCTACATTCTCTCTCACCCTCATCTCCTCATCTCTCTCTCTCTCTCTCTCTCTCTCTCTCTCTCTCTCTCTCTCTCTCTCTCTCTCTCTCTCTCTCTCTCTCTCTCTCTCTCTCTCTCTCTCTCTCTCTCTCTCTCTCTCTCTCTCTCTCT
>OLKM01001359.1:27500-38841 GCA_900291075.1 Melanogrammus aeglefinus | reverse complement strand
ACACAGGCACGCACTCACACACACACACACACACACACACACACACACACACACACACACACACACACACACACGCTAATAGAGCTTATCTCCTAACTCAAAGGTATCGATCTCATTCTCCACATATGCTCCTCATTTCATGAACTATTTTTCATATAATCCAACGACACACCCGAAAGTCTGCTGCTCTGGTTATGCAGTAGACACAGGGAGGTCTCACTAAATCAAAAAACTAAATGAAAGAGAATTTTACTTTTTTTCACGCAACTTTAAGGTTGGCAATATAACAGTAGATTCTCTCATCGCGCAAGATTTCTTCACTGCATGTCACATGACTGGCTTCACAAATACGAGAATATCCTCGATGTGGGGTTATATGCGGGAAAGTACTTACACTACACTAGCAGAGAAAGCGACAGAGAGAGTGGCAGAGAGAGCGAGTGGCCTGGTTGATATGAATTGACGTGAGAGCTTTTGCTAAGTGAATATCGCCCCCTAGCTCATTTCAAATCGGAGCATTAGAGACAGCGGACCTAAGTTATCGTTTTCACAAAGACCACCTGTAGATGGCGATATTGCTGCAATCTTTCCCCTTTCAATTCTCCCACTAAAAACCCACCTACTTACACACACACACACACATACACACACGCACGCACGCACACACACACACGCGCGCGCGCGCAAACACACACACAGAACGAAAAAGAGAGAGAGAGAGAGAGAGAGAGAGAGAGAGAGAGAGAGAGAGAGAGAGAGAGAGAGAGAGAGAGAGAGAGAGAGAGAGAGAGAGAGAGAGAGAGAGAAAGGAACCGAGAGAGAAAGGAAGAGAGAGAGTGAAGGAGGGATGCACAGTGTGCAGGTGGGAGCGGTGTAGCATGGCTTATGTCCAGGGCAGCGTGCGCGTGAGGATATCTCATTAGTGGCTATGGAGCTAGTTAGTGGAGGCTTACGCTACTCAGAGCTCTGCACAAGGTCGGCATGGCTGGCCGAGGGCTGCTATTAAGGCCAGAGTTAAAACTGATACTCGCAGATAGACTCCGGGAGGGCTTGTACAACGCGACGTCCCAACGCAATGCCTGCCTCTTGTTTGGAAGCATTAGAGCATTGGAATGATAGTTATTATGTTGATACTAGTGATATTCTTTTCGTCCTTGTTAAGTTTTTCATCGTGAAATGATTTGGGATTTTGGGAAGAGGCTGTTGTGTTTTTCCAAAGCGTTTCTCATGCATATTGCATATCTTTTTGTTATTAGCCTAAGCTGAGTCTCTCAATATGGAGGAGTAGCCTATCGACAACCAACAATGATGCGTTCTAATAGAAGCCTTAGCCTACACAAACGTGGCGACTCTGACGAAGACTTAGTTGCAGGACAATGTAATGAAATAAAAGGCGCTAAAGATTTCATCTCTTTTTTTTTTTTTTACTGATTTAATGTTTGGAAAACCCAACATTGTTGGTTTTTATTTGGGCCTACAGGGTGCAGTGTCTCCACGGCGATCACATACATGAGAGTCGTCATGGATGCAGTGGAATAGACCGGCACAGAGAAAGGGAACGTGTTTATTGCAACATGCACTTACCGCCCAGGGTCATGCACACTATATAAACATGACTCATCATATTTATTGTTCACAACATACTGAAAATATTTAACTAAATGTCACTATCCATCTCCAAAGCACTAACACAATGTGGGCCTGTCTTGAGTTAACGCCACGACGGCAAAGGAATTAGATTTCAAAAGAAATGTAAAAACATAAAACTATGGCTCCGGTGGAACAATAGAGATAGAACAGTGCACGTGGCCTGTAATTGTCAATAGTATAAACAACATGAAGTAATTGAATGATTAATTAATCGATTATTTTAATTGTAGGGTAAAGGCCAGTGAGGTTGGTGGCGGTGGTGCGGATGTGCGACGGGGTAAGCAGAGTTTAAAAGCGGCCTGTTCCGTTCTCGTGGCTCAACGTAAGCTCATAATTAACTTGGGCATGTCGCTGAATGGCTGGGAGAGAGAGGGGGGGCAGCAGGAAGAGAATTGAGAGTTTGTGGACGAAGGTGTACAGCTGCTTATGAACTTGCTGAAAGCCAAATGAAAATAACCAACAAAGGGATATGCATGCAAACCCAGACTGACCCAATGCATTGATGTTTGTGTGCATGCACTCCTTCCAGCGCTATGTCCGTACTGTACGATGCATGGTTTTCGACACACACACACACACACACACACACACACACACACACACACACACACACACACACACACACACAACACACACACACACACACACACACACACACACACACACACACACACACACACACACACACACACACACACACACGCACGACACACACACACACACACACACACACACACACACACACACACACACACACACACACACACACACACACACACACACACACACACACACACACACACACACACACACATGCACACACACCAATCCATCAACCCACACACATGTACACACAGACGTAGGCAGACACCCAGGTGCATGCACACGCGCAAGGTTCGGTACACTGTTGCCAAATGTGGCATGTATCTATAGGTTTTGGCCCGCTAAACAGGGGTCTGGTGGAAGATCTCCTCTCATAAATCCGCTGATGCCGTCAGACACTGGGAACCAAGCTGGTGTCATCCACTTCCTAGGTCAGAGTTCAGGTAAGTCCCTGCTGCATGGCAGCGGTCTCTGGCTCTGAGCCTGTCCCTGAGTCAGTGGGTGAATGAGAACCGGTGTGTGTGTGTGTGTGTGTGTGTGTGTGTGTGTGTGTGTGTGTGTGTGTGTGTGTGTGTGTGTGTGTGTGTGTGTGTGTGTGTGTGTGTGTGTGTGTGTGTGTGTGTGTGTGGGGGGGGGCTAGACTCATATTGACCTCCATTAACCCCCAGGCTGTTGTTCAATTTCATATAGAATATTTAGCCATGCGGCATTCATTTAAAGCATCCTAGAACAATGCTTAAAACTGAACCCTTGCATCCAAAATGTGGATGGCCTGTTTGCAGTACAGGTGGCCAAAGTCTGATATGTCTTTCTGTAGATGTGGTTTGTCTATTTAGTGTGACTGGAGTGGATGAAAGAAAATGTATTCTGTGTAAATGTCTCATTTATTTTGTGGTGGGAAAGATCATAAATTAAACTTGATACTGTCCTTTCTGCAGCATTAATCATCGCAGACATAAGCTTTGGAATAAGAGAAATGTGCATTTTTACCGTTATCGTTAATGCATGGATGAATGTGTGCATGTGTGCGGATGTCTGTATTTTTGTGTGTGAGTCTTTGTGTGTACGTGAGTGTGTGTGTGCATCATGAGTGTGTGTGTGTGTGTGTGTGTGTGTGTGTGTGTGTGTGTGTGTGTGTGTGTGTGTGTTGTGTGTGTGTGTGTGTGTGTGTGTGTGTGTGTGTGTGTGTGTGTGTGTGTGTGTGTGTGTGTGTGTGTGTGTGTGTGTGTGTGTGTGTGTGTGTGTGTGTGTGTGTTTGTGTGTGTGTATGAGAGTATGTGTCACTTCACATACAGGTTAATCTTCAGTAAGCTGGTTTATGGGCTCGTCTGCAGTGACGCAGATGTGCCAGTGAAGCTGTGTGCTGATAAATTCTCCCTGACAACTAGCCTAGCCTAGCTTAGCCTTTAGCCTAACGAGACTACAGGCTATAATGTATGGACAGAATGAGGCTCTCTCTGTTTGCAGGTCTATGTATACGTGTGTGTGTGTGTGTGTGTGTGTGTGTGTGTGTGTGTCTGTGGATGTGTGAGTCTTGCATGTGTGTGTGTGTGTGTGTGTGTCTTTCTGTCTGTTTATATCTGTATGTATGTACGTACGTACTGTATATGAATGTTTGTATGCATGCATCTATGTATGCATATATACATGTATAATGCATGTATGTGTGCATGTATATATGTATGAATGGATATGTGCTTATGTATGTATGACTGTATGTAGGCTATGCATGTGCATGAACAGGATGTGTGTAATGCTCTATTTATGGATAGATAGATGCATGTAAGGCACCCCCCCCCACCACACACACACACACACACGCACACACACACACACACACAACACACACACACACACACACACACACACACACACACACACACACACACACACACACACACACACACACATCACCATGCATAGAGCTGGGCGCTAGAAACTCATCTGTCCTGCACATCGATGTGGACAATTTATTTTCATCTTTTAATTCTTTTTTCCTCTTATTTTAACGCTCTTTGTTATCCCTTGACAGTTCACAATTGGACTTTATGGGAGTAGATGCAACATTTACAAACACAATATTACACATACAAAATCTCCATATTACACGTAGGCTATTACTTATGTGTAATATTATCACAGCGCAGACTGGGAATAAATTGTGTGACTGCCTGCACAATAAACAGTGCCCAAACAATACACGGGGTGGTTAAGTCTAGACATATCAAATCGGTAAAGTATCACTTTAACTAAAGTCATGAAATAGTGTAAAACCGGCTAATTTGTTATCACTATAGCGGAGCCTTGGCGTACCTTTGGAGGACGCTCAGCAGCCATTGGTGGGCGTGGCTATCAATCACGCCGAGAAGCCCCGCAGTTCCTCAGGGCTACTCGTTTTCACAACTTCTCCAGCAGCTGTGCAGTGGGACTTCTGGGGCATTCTACAATGCCAACCCTCGAAAGAAGAATCCAAAATGTAAGTCATAAGACAATTTCACGCACCACTTTCTGAAGGAATTGAAAGTAGGTGTGCATTGTCGAATATTATAATTGCAACATTTGTGCGTAACGGATGCAGCAGTTGCGAAGAAGGAGGCGCGCGATCGGCGGCGCGTAAAAGCGACACTTTCTCCGGCGGAAAAAAAAAAGGAACGGCTACTTTTTGGTATGCGTGTCCTTTTGAAACTTCTGTCAGCGTTGGTGGATGCATGTTGTGTTCGTGCCATGTTTTGAACGGGTCAGAAAATAACGGACACCCAGCAGATGCGAGTGAGTTATCCTCAAGGCTTTGAACAGCTGATGAATCGAATTAGTCTAGCCTAGCAGACTTTATGTAAGAAGTAGGACTACACTATCTCTGGCTACGCGTGTCCACAGTGCACGTCCTAGTTTCTGCAGAAATACCATTTTGCACGGAATCGTATCATGTTGGCGACTAGAAGCGACCGTAAATCGCCGATTTAGACCACAGGCCCCAGCAGTCATCTGAAGGGGCTGCACGGACACTGACCCCTCGACCAAAGCACGAGAAATCACTAGATATAAACGTGTATGTTTACATTGAACAACTAAAATCTACCTCCCGGCAAGATGGACGAGCCCGCGGACTCGCCGCCTCCTGTGGACAGTTGCTTAGACAGAGACAGCCTCAACCTCAGCGTCCTCAACTGGGACCAGGTGCAGCGGTTGGACGCCATCCTGACCAGTTCCATCCCCATCCACGGTCGATGGAACTTCCCCACGCTGGAGATGAAGCCGAGGGACATCGTCAAGGTAGTCCGCTGTCGCATGGAGGAAAAACGGATACATGTGCGGGAGGTGCGGTTGAACGGCTCCGCCGCCAGCCACGTCCTGCACGAGGACAGCGGTTTGGGTTGGAAGGACCTGGACTTGATATTCTGTGCCGATCTGAAAGGGGAGTTGGAGTTTCAAATCGTGAAGGATATCGTTCTGGATGCGCTGCTGGACTTTCTGCCGGAAGGAGTGAATAAGGAGAAGA
This sequence comes from Melanogrammus aeglefinus, assembly GCA_900291075.1. Lineage (NCBI taxonomy): Eukaryota > Metazoa > Chordata > Actinopteri > Gadiformes > Gadidae > Melanogrammus > Melanogrammus aeglefinus. Next base: position 33,089 of record OLKM01001359.1, on the reverse strand, counting down.
TCACACCAGTCACCTTAAAGGTCAGCATGCGCCATTGGTTCTCAAACTTTGGGTTGAGTCCCCTGATATGCATGTGTGGTCGCAGGAGATTGCTGATATAAGCTGTATACATTTGATGATACATTTTAACAAACACTTTTTTGAAATACTTTTTTAAAGGTCACATAGAAATCCTGTAGGCCTATGACTGCCTCAGGATTCATATTCACGAGGCAGCGTAATACTACTTATCACTAAGTGTGCAGCAGAGCGATGCGATTAAGTCCTCGGAACACTGATATTACCGGCAGATGCTAATTGTGTAATAATGATTTGAGGGGAAACAGATGCACAAAAATTAAAGCTGAGGTCGCCAACATTTCTAGAGCTGGAAATGAGGTCTGTGTCCAAAAAGGCTGGGAACCACTTGATGAGATATTTTGACATGTTACCTGTTCTGTTATCTGTAGCTATAATATTATGCATGCTCAGACACTTTGGTTTAACTCGCCAACTCAGTGCCAAGAGAGATTTCACTATCACATCTCGTTAATCACCGCAGGAACTAGGATGTTATAAGGATTCACGTTGCCTACTTGGGAGGCCTGCTTATTTGACGGGCAATTGGAACTAATTGCGCCCAAGATCAACTATCTATAAAGTAACCTTATAGGCTACATCCACGTTGGGGTCCATTTTATATAGTATTTGAATGTATAGCTGCAACAGAATGATAGGGCTGCAGATAGATAGGCCTAGTCAGAACGATGAGTTTCAAAGAGGATTCTGTCTAATCCAATTTAAGTCAGATTCAGATTAATCAGCCGGCTACGGAGTTCCCAGAGAAAGTAACCGTTAGCGCCTGAACGAGCTACAGCCACGATATCAGCCCCTTTCCTTGATGTGGACTTGCAAGAGCTACTCGGAACCCATGAATAACTTTGTATAAATCATTAGAAACACGGAACGTTCACTTCGATGCAATGAACTTGACTTAAATTGAATGTGAAGAAAGCACTTTCACAAAGAGACCTGAATTATAAATGATAGAGTTTATAAAGTTTGACCTATTTCAAGAACCAATGAAATGGAAATAAGGGAAATAAGCTTTTTTCTATTTATCCTTCATAGTTTTTGATTCATGTTGCTCATTGGTTGGCTGCAAATCTATACCTACATTTTAAATTATCTAATGAATATCAATCAAAATAAATTATATCAGTGCTAATTTGACCATTTTCTTATACTGTTACTTTTCTCTACCTTTTTTTTTTTACCCCTGTACACCGCTGCATCTATGATATTCAAGTGGACTTATGGAGCCCTTTACTGCAATTGCTGTCTGGATTGGTGAAGATGCACATTTCATGCTCTAAGCCCTCAAATAGGGAAGAAAAAAGCAGAATTCCCTGGCGAGAAAGCATCCCCCCCCTTAACGTCTGCAGACACAGAGAGATTAGGAACATGGAAAAGCCCCTCGACGAGCATATTCTTTACACAGAGCAATAAAAACAAAGATCCCTGCTTAGGGCTGGGCGATATTGCAAAAAAATATTATCACGATTATTTTTTCGTAATTGATCGATATCAATAATAATCATGATATATACCTAATATAATTTATTATTTTTTTTTGACAGGTGAAAGACATAACATTAGGTGAGGGACATGACAATAAGTATTCACCTATAAGACAGAACGGACGAAGCAAAAAAATTTTGGAACAGCCCCGCTCGCGCTGCTGATAGCTGCGGTCGGACGGCGGGCAACACTTGTTGTTGCGCATTTTCATACTTTCTGTGTAGTCGCTGGGATGGTATGTTTTCAGATGTTGAAATAAATGTAGTTGGTTTCCCAAACGTGGCTGGGCAACCGACCAACGGCATAATTACGGACAGTCTTATCCTGTGCTTCATCAGGTTTGAGATAGCCAAAACACTTTCCATATAATGGACGTCCTTGTAAACTTTTGTATGATCGACTTACTTCACCCTCCGTTGTTCCACTGCTGTTAGCTAAATCCATATCAGACCTGTTTTATTTATTTATTTTATTTTTTAAACTTTTTATTCTATATATATATATCGAGCATTTATGTCTAATGCTTATCGTCGTAATCGACGTGAGTTTTATCGTGATTAATAATCGTAATCGAGTTATGGCCCCAGCCCTATCCCTGCTAGACGCTTTGACCGAACAGCAAACACACAACATCAGCTGACCCCACGACCTCCTGATGATCAGTGTCCAACTCAAACCACCCCTGGCCGCTGACCTCTCCCCTTTGCCCCCCCCCCACCCAGGAGGCCTATGTCCAGAAGATGGTGAAGGTGTGCAACGACTCAGACCGATGGAGCCTCATCTCCCTCTCCAACAAACCGCGGCAAGAACGTCGAGCTCAAGTTTGTCGACTCCCTGCGCCGGCAGTTCGAGTTCAGCGTGGACTCCTTCCAGATCCGCCTGGACTCCCTGCTGCTCTTCTACGAGTGCTCCGAGCACCCCATGACTGCCACCTTCCACCCCACCATCCTGGGCGAGAGCGTGTACGGCGACTTCCCCGCCGCCCTGGACCACCTCCGGCGGCGGCTCATCTGCACGCGCAGCCCCGAGGAGATCCGCGGCGGGGGGCTCCTTAAGTACTGCCACCTGCTGGTGCGGGGGTTCCGTGCGGCCTGCGAGGCGGAGATGAAGCTGCTGCAGCGCTACATGTGCTCGCGCTTCTTCATCGACTTCTCGGACATCTGCGAGCAGCGGCGCAAACTGGAGTCCTACCTGCAGAACCACTTTGTGGGCCTGGAGGACCGCAAGTACGACTACCTGGCCACGCTGTACGAGGTGGTGCGCGAGAGCACCGTGTGCCTCATGGGCCACGAGCGACGGCAGACGCTGAGCCTCATCTCGTCGCTGGCGCTGCGCGTGCTCGCCGAGCAGAACGCCATCCCCAACGCGGCCAACGTCACCTGCTTCTACCAGCCGGCGCCGTACGTGGCCGACGGCAACTTCAGCAACTACTACGTGGCGCAGGTGCAGCCGGTGTACTCGTGTCCGCCCTCGCCGTCACGCCACTACCACCCGCCGCCGTATCACCCCGTGTACCAGCAGGCCACCTGGCTGCCCTGCAACTAAAAAAAAAGGCCAAAAGTGTTGTTTGTCCCGTGTTCTGCTTGTGCTGCTGCTGCTGCTGCTGCTGCTGCTGCTGCTGCTGCTGCTGCTGCTGCTGCTGCTGCTGCTGCTGCTGCTGTAGTCGTCGTTTATTGTCCATCTTGGCTCCCCTCGACGTTTTTTCCGATGATGAGGAAGAGTTTCTTTCTCTGAGGAGTTCCGGGGGAAATGGGAGAATGGAGGATGGAAAGGAGAGACACTGCATCAAGGTCCCCCGACGTGGAGAAAGGCTTTTCTCCCCGGGGGGGTGGGGGGGGAAGGGAGGCCGGATGGAGGGGATTGTTTTCAGTGTGGGTGGTGGGAGCGTGAGTGTCAGATATTGCCCTCAGTCAGGTGAACATGATGTCGACCCTCATGGCCTCGTTCGATTAAATACAGAGTGTTACAGGATGTCTTGAGCTACCAGCAATACCGGACATGGTGGTTTTCAATCTATGCTGAAAACCCAAGACTTACAATTTTGTACAAAGAGCGCGTCAACAAACCAATCTACGGTTGACGATCACAGCGATCCGCGAGGTCGAATGCGAGCCACGTACAATCAAGCGTCTTCGTGTTGGCAGCGAGGGGAAATAGAGAAGCGGGAGACACTCTACATACAGAAGAGAAACCGCCCGCCCCCCTCCGCAGCTAGACGGACATTGTCGGCCATGTTTATCCGATGTCATCGCAACGGACAGCCGCAGGCTTCATCACTGTACAGAAATAACTTTCTTTTGAGGAAAAAAGTGCCTAGATAAAAAAATCCTACAGGGAAGAGATATTTTGTTATTCCTGTTTTTTTTAGAGGACTATAGAGCTGTTTTAGGGGCCGACCTCACCGAATGCTTTCTTTGGTAATAGCTGGCGTGGGGCTGTATTGTCATTGTCCCCCTTGATTCTCATTGTTCTCATTGAACCGAGCACGGTTCCCAATGAGAACAATGGCTAAGTGTCTCACTGTTTTCTAAAACCAGCTACACGCTTTTTTGGCCGCTCGCAGCTGCCCGCATCCCAAATTGAAAACATTTAATCGCGGGAGGCCGCTCATTGTATGGTTTTGGTGTGAGTAGCATGTGTTCCTGGTTTCCTTGCAACAGTAAAAAGAGGTACATCTTCCTGCTGTACTTTCTCTAGGCTAATTCGAACAAATGCAGTGCAGTACGCCTTGTGTTTTACAGCCGGCAAAGGTTTTTTTTCGGTGGGACCGGCCCCTAAGGGATCTCTGTGTGGCTAACGCTGTTTATGAGATGTATTTGGACCAAAGATGTTCATACAATGAAGAGAGATCTCTTATACTAAGGGCAAAGGCTTGTGGAGCAACCGAGTAGATCCGGACCAATGCAAAACCAGCTGGAAGGGAGGTCTGTCTGTCTGTGTCTGTCTGTGTCTGTCTGTCGTCTGTCTGTCTGTGTCTGTCTGTGTCTGTCTGTGTCTGTCTGCCTGTCTGCCTGTCTGTCTGTCTGTCTGTGTGTGTGTGTGTGTGTGTGTGTGTGTGTGTGTGTGTGATAAGAACGAAGAAGAACAAAAAGGAGAGGGAGGTGAGAGACTTGCCAAACCCCGCAACACACATCACCAGAGTTGGTCTCCATGGCTATGTGGCGCTATTACAAACCGCATGTTTGTCAGAGGTGTGGAGGCTGCACACACAGGTATTGTATGTCTAAGTAGATATTGATAGGCCTGAAGTGAGGACATACAACTTGTAGTCATACAGGCTGGTATTTCCTCCCCCCCCCACAGAAAAAAACTGGACGTTGGAACACAAAAAAAACATTAGTTCTTTGTGTGTTTTTAACTTGTATTTTTCTTTTGAGATACGGGGGATTGGGGCTTGACGATCGGTTCCCAGCTGGTTTTGCTCGGACTAAAAACAGAAAAGTAATGTCCATTTGTGGAAATAGAGATAAGGATAATCACAGCATGCAGGGAATGGGAAAAATCAAAACCAAGGGTGGACTACAGCATGTTTCAACTCTTGGATGGCGAATTTGAGATTCAGAAGTTCCTCGAACCAAACCTCTCGTCAGATATCCTATTTTTCTATTGACCTCTATTTTTGTACAGTTTGTGTCTGGCCGCGGCCATAGGGAGACTAGTGAGGTTGAGTTGTCGAGTATAAAGAGTATTTTTGTGAGATTTTCTATGATGCTACACTGTTGAAGAGCAGTGGATGCGACTGGGCGTGATACTTGATGTGTTTTCAACTGTGTCAGGTGTTTTTTTTCATTGCTCAAAAGAGATTGTGTCATTCTTCTGTTCAGAGGTTTGAATGCCACATGTGTGGGACCTAATTATTACTGGAGAGTATTGTCTTAAGATGAATGGAGTAATAATAATAAAAACACAACCAAACAATTTTCTTTTCGTCTCTTCAATTCAATCAACACGATATTATATACTATAACGCCAGAGACGAAAGTATCATGTCTCCCTGTGAATATCCTAGTTTTCTAAAAGAGGAAGATA
>OLKM01001359.1:10000-17500 GCA_900291075.1 Melanogrammus aeglefinus | reverse complement strand
TGTAAACAAAGCCCCCCGCCGTGATGCCCTTCTCTCATCACCTCCCCCACACCTCCACCCACCTCCACCCACCTCCCCCTCCCGTTTAGTTATTTGTGGAGGAACATGAGCAGCTAGCGTAGCGTTGGCGCTGCAGCGCGGCGGTGGTGAGCACAGAGCCCTGGAGGGCTGTGGGGGTCCCTCCTCAGAGCAGGGAGGTCGGGGCTGCCGTACTGGAGAGTCCATCGTCGTTGGGTGGAGGGAAGGAGGAGGCACGGCAACTGGTAGAACCAAAACAATATGTTGTGTAAAAGTTGTTCGACCCTTTTTTCTGAATTATTTGATTCGTCCAAATGTTGGGAGGGACTCTCAGTCGGTACAGAGGACGGTAGCTGCTGCTGTTCAGCCTCACCCCCCAGAGGTGGTTCCAAGCACAGGGTCGATATAAGCTGCTCAGTGAACTAGCTTTAGTTAACCTGTCCAATGACGTCATCTGACTGTTGGCAGAAGAGGATGCACTTCAGATGCGTCCTCTTATCTCCGTGAAGCACGCCGTGTGTCGGTTTAACTGATCCTGGAGGAACACTGCAGTGTCCAGCAGATCAGAACCACCCCGTCGGAACACCCCACGGTCCTGAGGACACAGAACCATCGCCTCGAGGACACGGGCCGGTCCCACTGTCTCCACAGAGACCGCAGTAGAACTGGACCCACAGGAGCCCTCTGCGCCCTCACACCCCGCTCTCGGGGGGAATCACTCAAGTGTGGGTTTTAAGGTGTCGAATTATTTCAGAAAAACAAGAGCAATTCTTTTTTATGAGTCCTAAGATAATAAACTTGTTTTATTTCAGAAAACAGCATCATTTTTCCCCCCCATTAAAATTGTTGTTGAATTCTGAGATAATTATGTTTTTAATTCAGAAAAAGAAGAGCAGAATTTACACACACACACACACACACACACACACACACACACACACACACACACACACACACACACACACACACACACACACACACACACACACACACACACACACACACACCTCTCTCCTGACCTTCAAACCCTTGCCGAGCCACGTTGAGGGATGAGTATCAGAAAGGAACAGAATTGGCAAACTACTATTTAGGCCAAACTCTCTCTTTGCTTTTCTTCCTTTTGGACGAGGTGGAGTGCTTCTTAAAACTCTCTGACCTTTATGTGTCCTGAGTTGAGTCACAGGTGGGGGGCACTGCTCTGTTTATCAGTATGCACTTCAGGATGCCCCTGTCTCTGCGGGCCCATCGAGGGCTCCATGCCCTGGAACTATTCATTCTGCACACAGCCTCTCCCTGTTGGCTCTGTCAGCATTGTTTTATTACAACAAAATAGGTCCTGGTGGTTGTAGAGCCGAACGCTCCCTCTCTCTCTCTCTGCTGTAGTTATTTACGCGGCTCTACTCCTCTTTCCCTCCATGCTGTTGTTATTGTTGTTCTTGTATATTCATATTCATAAGATGCTTTACTGGATTTATGCAGTTTAAGCAAGGCATGAAATAATTTCAGATTTTTCTCTTCTTTCCCAAACATTTGATTCCCTCGCGGCTCCCCTCCTCCTCCTCCTCCTCCTCCTCCCTCCTTCTCCTCCTCCTCCTCCTCCTCCCCTCCTCCTCCCCCTCCTCTCCTCCTCCTCTCCCCTCCTCCCCCTCCTCTCCTCCTCCTCCTCCTCCCTCCTCCTCCTCCCCCTCCTCCTCCTCCTCCTCCTCCCCCTCCTCTCTCCTCCTCCTCCTCCTCTCCTCCTCCTCCTCCTCCTCCTCTCCCTCCCTCCTCCCCCTCCTCCTCCACCTCTTCCCACCCCCTCCCACCCCCCCCCCCCCGGGCAGTACTACGAGATGCTGTACAACAGTGCTGACGAGCTGCTGAGCCTGCTGGTGGACCAGGGCGTGCGCTACACGGAGCTGGAGTACATCAACGCCCTGTCCCTGCTGCAGCGCAGCCAGACGGGTGTGGGCGACATGGGCACGCAGAACGTCCGCCTGCAGCGCCTCAAGGAGATTGTCTGCGAGCAGGCCGCCATCAAGCAGGCCACCAAGGACAAGAAGATCACCACCGTGTGAGACTGTGGCGCCGGGGGCAGGGCTGGAGGTAGTGGTGGGGCGCGCCCCCCTGCAGACCGGGGGGTTCCATCACCGGATCTGAGGTTCACTCACACGCCCTCCTGCTGCTGTTTCACCATAGGGTAGATCTAACCAACGGGCCCCCAGGTTAGGGTAAGGTTGGTGTAAGGTTAACCTGGAGGCCTCCAGGTTAACCTTACACTAACCTGGAGGCCTCCAGGTTAGGGTAGATCTAACCAACAGGCCTCCAGGTTAACCTTACCCTAACCTGGAGGCCTCCAGGTTAGGGTAGATCTAACCAACAGGCCTCCAGGTTAACCTTACACTAACCTGGAGGCCTTACACTAACCTGGAGGCCTCCAGGTTAGGGTAGATCTAACCAACAGGCCCCCAGGTTAGGGTAGATCTAACCAACAGGCCTCCAGGTTAACCTTACACTAACCTGGAGGCTTCCAGGTTAGTCTTACACTAACAGGTTAGTGTAAGGTTAACCTGGAGGCCTCCAGGTTAGTCTTACACTAACAGGTTAGTGTAAGGTTAACCTGGAGGCCTCCAGGTTAGTCTTACACTAACAGGTTAGTGTAAGGTTAACCTGGAGGCCTCCAGGTTAGTCTTACACTCACCTGGAGGCCTCCAGGTTTCTGAGGGGAAAAAGAAGCAAGATGACGTTGGAATGTGGGCGACATCATGTGGTGTCCTCCTATTGGTTAGTCGGGGTTTGTAAACCTTGTAGTATCTTTGACCAACCCATGACAGCTCGATGCCTCCCGGTTCATTCCTCCGCCCGTCTGGATCTCATTTCGAAGGCGTTTCCGTTGAGCTGTCCTGGTCTCCCCTGAGGGTTCCTGGAGGTTCACTGACTGGCCGATCTTGCCGCTATGGGGGAATAGGGTCTGTAGGTCCAAGATGATCGGTTCTTTGAGAGCGGCTCAGCACTGAGGTCACCCGGTGTGAGGCGCAGCGCTCTGATTAGCCGCAATGCGGTGCCAGGTGATGTCACCCAACGTACGGATTATGTGCTATGTGATCTCACGTGGGAGTGATTAGACACAGCGTCCGCAATAACCTGCGTTGATGCAACGTTCCGGAAGGTTGGTTTTTATTTAGTTCATGTTTAGTCATACTCTGAAGGAAAATACACAAAGAACAACCCAATAGCCAGGGGGCAGGAGTATAGCGTCTGGTTTAGGTAACGGTCTTATGCTGCTCCTACATAAACACTGAGACAGGACTATCCAAGGAGACGTTGCTAAAATATCTATTCATTGTAATTTGAAGCTCAATAAACTCCAAACACATGTCAGGTAATCCTTTACGTTGATTCCACCTCCTAAACATTGAAATGATGAAAGACAAAGACCAATACAAAGTCTTGGACCCTCAGACTGGGACTTCCCCCCGACTCCACTGTTAGTCCGTTTCCCGATGCTGCTCTCGGTCCCATCCTGGGTCATCCCTGCTGCCCTGTCTGTCCCGGGGGCCAGCCCACTGATAACAACAGGTCCCGCCGTAGAATTAGGCTACTGCTCCGGCTTTCCTTCCATCTGGGATTTCCTCAGACTCAGAGTGTTTCTTATCTCCATCTGTTCAAGATCAAGTCTGTTTTCCTATCAACTCTGGCAGCCTAAGCAGCCTGTTTGCCATGAGAGTCCAGAGTTGATTTGATTACAGTAAGAGAGTCAGGAAAATCTATTTCAATTTTTTTACATGTTGTAAGGACTCCTTAATCATTGTTTTCACGTTTCTCTCAAGCAAGAACGAGAACCATTAAAAATGGAACAGTTTTGAAGTGATTGCAAGGTCCTTGTGGATCAAAGGACTGTGTGTGCGTACGCGTGTGTGTGCGTACGCGTGTGTGTGCGTACGCGTGTGTGTGCGTACGCGTGTGTGTGCGTACGCGTGTGTGTGCGTGCGCGTGTGTGTGCGTACGCGTGTGTGTGCGTACGCGTGTGTGTGCGTACGCGTGTGTGTGCGTACGCGTGTGTGTGCGTGCGCGTGTGTGTGCGTGCGCGTGTGTGTGCGTACGCGTGTGTGTGCGTACGTGTGTGTGTGCGTGCGCGTGTGTGTGCGTACGCGTGTGTGTGCGTACGCGTGTGTGTGCGTGCGCGTGTGTGTGCGTACGCGTGCGCGTGTGTGTGCGTACGCGTGTGTGTGCGTACGCGTGTGTGTCCGTCATACAGGCTGATTGTGTTCCCATGTAAACCAGAGCCGCTCACTCCATGCCTGACCGCACATGTCGACAAAACTTCAATTTCAGCGCACCAAAATGAAACTACACACACACACTCACACCCACGCACGTACACAGACACACACACACTCACAGGCACACACACACACACACACACACACACACACACACACACACACACACACACACACACACACACACACACACACACACACACACACACACACACACACACACACACAGGGGCACAGGCAGCAACCAATCATTCTGGTCCCTCCAATCGTCCCATGTTTTTAGTTCATTAACCCGCGGAGAAAAGTACTTAACCAGGAGTGGAGGGTGGGGGGGTGGGGGGGGAGAGTGGGTGCTGAGCTCATCAATAGAGGGAGAGAGGGGGAGGGGGGTTCACCGCCCGGTCCCCATCCATCATAGTGACACCCACGGGGTGCAGGGTCGATGCGGGCCCAGTGCAGCAGCCTCCACTGAGGCCCCCCCCCCCAGCCTCGGACACGGGGCTGCTCCCCGCCGGCCGCCGTGTGCTCGCTCAGCGGTTAGCGCTCGCTGATACAAACACCCACTTTTGAGTGGGTGTTTGTTTTGGAAGAAAGTTTTCAACGGACACACACAAAGACACACACGCACACGGACACACACAAAGACACACACACACACAGACACACAGACATTGACACGGACGCTTGCACTTCAGAGTATGACGAACACAAACACAGCCATAGTGTGAGTGTTTGGGTTCATGTTTGTGTGTGTGGGAAAAGGTTTCCATTCTGCTGATCTGAAATAAAGGATGAAAGGGAGAATTCCGTTGTTTAATTGCATTCAATTTTTGGCAGAAATGATTGTTTTTATTTTAATGCCTCTTTATCTGTAATATCAATGTTTGCCATTTTTTTTTTGCGAATGTTACACTAATCCTCCTGAAATAAAACAATTTCAAGATCAGTCTTGGCCTGTTTTGCATTTGTATGTGATCTTTGAAAAAACGATATCCATTTTATTTTTTATTTTGTGTTGCACAAAAAGCAGCTGGTAACTATGTGTCTCTGTCTGCAAACATAGTTCAGTGTTTTTATGTGCGGTTATGTTATTGCAGCCAGACGTGGTCAAATTTTGGGTTGTGCGTTGGAAAATTCCAAAACTTCCATGATAGCCACCTGGATGTACTTAAGCTGTCAGGGACACATCATATGCCCACTTCTACATGACAACGTCCAAACAAGAAGGGTTGGATTATATCACGTTTGAATCCGAAAACCAAACTCCTCCGACAGCAGTGGAACTACATTTCCCCACAACCGCTTTCACCCCCACGGACGGTCGCCTAGCACCAGCGGCCAACAGAAGCCAGGATAGAGGTTGTACAGTTCGTGTTTTATTAAGTTGTACTTGTTGGACCGTTTGTGTATCTGAGTATCATAGGACGCGTGTGATTGAGGACCACCTTTACTATTGCTGCTGCGTAAAGAAAAAACGGACCTCGACGCGTCTCTGCTCCCAGGGGCCATCGGGAGCCTGGCGACCCCTGCCTCCCAAACACTCCTGCCTCACCCCTGCCTCACCCCTGCCTCACCCCTGCCTCACCCCTGCCTCACCCCTGCCTCACCCCTGCCTCACCGAACACCTGCTGCTGCTGCTGCAGAGACGCGGACGCGCTGCGACGAGGACGGAGGAAGCCGAGACGAGGGTCCGATGGAGGTACATACGTTCGTTCATTCATTTTAGTTTAATTAGTTTGATTACTTTATTTTTGCAATTTGGGCTGCATGATCGATACCTGTTCACTGCAATAGCGTGGCTAGAAGCCCGATTAGTCGTGATTATGTGTTGATTTTCGTTTCTATTGTAGATTATTAAAAGCAATCGTTATCTTTTTCACAACAGCCATAATAATTAGAATGTGTTGCGGTCCCTGTGTTTGTGAATCCACTATGTCCAACAGGTGAAGCAGCTCACACTGCTAAAACGCTCTTCTGAGGTAAAGTTAATTATAGCCTACCTTTAATGACTTGGTTATTTATACAGGCCTAGGTATGTGTAATTTAATGGGTCTACATTATTTATGAATTGATTAAAGTGCATTAAGTTACAACCTCCTATTTTATGGCCACAGAAAGGTGGCGTTTTAAGCACGGACCTCGTGTCCAAATGTCTATCCAGCCCCGGACGCTCCGGGTCCGAACTGCACCATGTCTACCAGTGCCTCTCTGTCCCGGTAACCCGCATCCGCATGTTCACATTGTTTTATATATACTAGGCTACTATGTTATTATTGCATTGTAATATGGTAGGACTTTGTCTAATTGTATTTGTAAACACAAAACAATCCTCGAAAATTCTACTTAACTACACATTTTGCTGCAGTGTATTGCACCATGACCGAGACAATCCCATTTGGCTAAATTAATTTTAGGAGGCAGATTTAATTTCACCTCAAGGTTCTGTTTTCTGTTTCCTCTCAGGGTCACAATCTGAGCGATATCTCCATCCTATCCAATTACGTGCATCTCCAAAAGCTTGGGCTGGCACGCAACAAAATTAAAGGTGAGTCTTCTTGAGGATCTAATGGTCATGGACCCACATGGTTATCTCATTGAGCCTCAAACCATGTTACAAAATAAACCCAAAAGAAGAAGTGCACTTTATTGAAGCCATTACAAAAACCCTTATTTTCATTCGATTCAAACCTCAGTTATTATGATTGTAGTCTGAGCTGAGCGGTCTGATTCCACTTCAGAGCTCTACTCACTGGCGTACCCACTCTTTAGATTTATCCTGCATCAGCCAATTGCCCTACCTCGTCTCCCTGGACGCCTCGCACAACCAACTGGCAGACTTCTTTGGATTCCAGCCACCCAAGAACCTGAAGGTAAAACCAAAACAAAGGCAGGAAGACCTTGAGCTTTGACAGGATAAGACAACGTTTGAGTGGTGGCTGGAGGTTTAGCCCGTATGGAAGTGGGCTATTCCCATCAGACAGTTATATAGCCCCTCTCCGTCTGTTAGTACAGAGAACAGTACAGAGTACAGCTGAATACAGATTACAGTACAGAGTACAGCTGAAGACAGAGTACTGAATACAGAATACATAACCCTAACCCTAACCCTAACCACAGTACAGAGTACAGCTGAAGACAGAGTACAGTACAGAGTACAGCTGAATACAGAGTACAGCTCACAGTACACAGTACAAGTACAGTACAGTACAGAGTACAGGTG
>OLKM01001359.1:0-5000 GCA_900291075.1 Melanogrammus aeglefinus | reverse complement strand
ATGTGTGATGTCATGTGTGATGTCATGTGTGATGTCATGTGTGATGTCATGTGTGCTGTCATGTGTGCCGTCATGTGTGATGTCATGTATGATGTGATGTCATGTGTGATGTCATGTGTGACGTCATGTGTGATGTCATGTGTGCCGTCATGTGTGATGTCATGTGTGCTGTCATGTGTGATGTCATGTGTGATGTCATGTGTGCCGTCATGTGTGATGTCATTTGTGATGTGATGTCATGTGTGATGTCATGTGTGCCGTCATGTGTGATGTCATGTCTGATGTCATGTGTGATGTCATGTGTGATGTCATGTGTGATGTCATGTGTGCCGTCATGTGTGATGTCATGTGTGATGTCATGTGTGATGTCATGTGTGATGTCATGTCATGTGTGATGTCATGTGTGCTGTCATGTGTGATGTCATGTGTGCCGTCATGTGTGATGTCATGTGTGATGTCATGTGTGCTGTCATGTGTGATGTCATGTGTGATGTCATGTGTGATGTCATGTGTGATGTCATGTGTGATGTCATGTGTACTGTCATGTGTGATGTAATGTGTGATGTAATGTGTGCTGTCATGTGTGATGTCATGTGTGATGTCATGTGTGATGTCATGTGTGATGTCATGGTTGACGTCATGTGTGTCTGTCATGTGTGCTGTCATGGTTGCTGTCATGTGTGATTGCTCATGTTGTGATGTCATGTGTGATGTCATGTGTGATGTCAGTGTCAGTCATGTGTGATGTCATGTGTGATGTCATGTGTGATGTCATGTGTGATGTCATGTGTGATGTCATGTGTGATGTCATGTGTGATGTCATGTGTGATGTCATGTGTGATGTCATGTGTGCTGTCATGTGTGCTGTCATGTGTGCTGTCATGTGTGATGTCATGTGTGATGTCATGTGTGATGTCATGTCATGTGTGATGTCATGTGTGATGTCATGTGTGATGTCATGTGTGATGTCATGTGTGCCTTCATGTGTGATGTCATGTGTGATGTCATGTGTGCCGTCATTTGTGATGTCATGTGTGCCGTCATGTGTGATGTCATGTGTGATGTCATGTGTGATGTCATGTGTGATGTCATGTGTGATGTCATGTGTGCCTTCATGTGTGATGTCATGTGTGATGTCATGTGTGATGTCATGTGTGCTGTCATGTGTGATGTCATGTGTGCTGTCATGTGTGATGTCATGTGTGCCGTCATGTGTGCCGTCATGCGTGATGTCATGCGTGATGTCATGTGTGATGTCATGTGTGATGTCATGTGTGCCGTCATGTGTGCCGTCATGTGTGCCGTCATGTGTGCCGTCATGTGTGATGTCATGTGTGATGTCATGTGTGCCGTCATGTGTGATGTCATGTGTGCCGTCATGTGTGATGTCATGTATGGCCGTCATGGTGTGATGTCATGTGTGATGTCATGTTGGTGATGTCCATGTGTGTGATGTCATGGTGTGCCGTCATGTGTGATGTCATGCTGTGAATGTCATGTGTGATGTCATGTGTGCTGTCATGTTGTGATGTCATGGTGTGATGTCATGTGTGACTGTCATGTGTGATGTCATGTGTGATGTCATGCGTGCGCTGTCATGTGACAGAGGGGTAACCGGCTGGGGGCGATGGAAGGCCTGGAGAGCTTGAGGAGCCTTGAGGACCTGGACCTGTCCCAGAACCGGATCAGCAGTCTGTCTGGGCTGCAGCCCCTACACCTCCTCTGCTCAGTCAACCTGGAGTCTAACCTGGTACCATGGAGCCCCCTCTGTTAAAGCCCCCGCAGCACGTAGTCCCGTAGCAGAGAGGAAGATAATAGAGTTGGAACCACAGGTCCTCTGAGCAGGAGATGGGGCTTGATTAACCACTGGAGAACTGGAATCTCTTTTATTATTTACTCTCTTTCTGCCGCCAATCAAAGTAATGTACCTCACTTCAAATATATGACATGCATGTAGCGGGTGGGAGTCATTATTGAGCACTTTCCCACTACTGATATAATACCAAATGATCATTAAAAGTTATAACGCTTAATGGACTAGAAGATGTGTTTTTAGATATATTTCATACATTCTTTGTATTTTCTACACTTTATAGCTTTTTTAAATACTTCATGGTTGTGACATCCTAACTTAACCCTGTTTAATAAATGACAATAACTGTGGTGTGTGTTTATTATTGTTTCTTTTAAAGATCAGTGAAATCAAGGAGGCCACCCACATCCACGACCTGCCCCTGCTGAGCGACCTCAACCTCCAGAAGAACCCAGTGCAGGTGAACCCCTTCATGGCGTCCACCGCTGTGTTCGCCGTCCTCCCCCCCACTCTGTGTCCAGCACCTTCCTGTCATCGCCCCTCAGAGCCCCTCTGAAGGGTCGCCCCTCTGAAAGGGTCGCCCTGGCAACCAGCCAGAGTGACCAATTGACCATTGCATGTTTTTTAGTTTTTTCTCTGTAATGGTCAGTAATGGCAGCCTTGCCTGCGGTGGTTTAAGCGGTGGATGATTGTGATTGGCAGGAGCAGGAAGACTACGGCTTCCGTCATCTTCCCTCCTCCAGCGTCTGAGCAGGCTGGACCTTGCAGAAGGTCACGGCAGGAGAAGGTAGGGCTGCAGACCGAGAGGAAGTCCTACACTGAGGTTTCTGACGCAGCCTGCTCAAGGAGGGCTGAGGACGATTGAAGCACGCCTTCGTCAGTACGGGAGACTCACTGCAGCGAGAGCAGCTCCTCAGCTTCAGGGTAGAGTTAGTAATGGCCACAGCGGCTGTTTTTAGTTCTCACTATGTAACCTTTCTCCTGGAGCTATGTACTCCATAAAGAAATACTCTGTGCTAGAAGGTTTCTCAAGAATAAAATATGCCCCGTCGAATCAGTCAATCCTTCCAGGGATTTATTCTGTGAACCATTTTATTCTAGTCCAAATTCAGAAAAGCATATAGCTATAGCTCGCTGAAACTCCTCCATCCGCCAGCAGAAGTTGTTACTGCAGGCGTCCATCGTGCAGGTTCAACGTATCGTTCCTGTCGTGTCTACATTACCACAATCTCATGGAGATTGTCTCTTGATAGAGCATCATGTTTTTTGAACATCATGCTCAATCCAGACGCTGGCATCATTGACCTTGTGTTTCTCAGCAGTGTGTGGCGTAACTGTGAACTGTGGACCCCCCAAGAGGTGTCCTCGGTGATAAGTTACGACCCCCCTCCGGAGTAGTGGCGGCCAAGACCACATGACCCACTGGCTGTACAGCTTGATGCAGCGCCCCTCAGGTTCCTCTACGAACAGTGTTGGTCACGGAATAAGTTCCTCACATCCTCACTTTTGATTGGCTTTGAGTTAATGGCCTCCATTGTCAGCCATCTTGAGATTTATTTCATGTTCTTTTTCATCGCACTCAAGACCTCCTTGTAAATTATTCTCCTTTCCATATAAAGATAATAGATTGGTTCTGCAGGTGTTCCTCAGAGAACTCGTCCATATGGGCCCCTGTTACAAAGCCTAATGCGACTCGTTTGTCATGCAGATGAATCTGCGTTTTCCCAGAACTGTGTCTGTTGTGCTGCAATGTGTCCCCCCAGTGAAAGAATAATGAAACGTATGCATCGGTAATTAGACAACGTAGCGACATTCATCAGGACCCAGACACCCGCTGCCAGGATAATGGAGGCATCATTCTCTCTGCTTCCGGTGGTTAGAGAACATAATCAGAGGGTACAGAGACAAGTCGGGGCGGTGGCAGAGCACCTGTGGACGCCCACGCTGTCCATACTCACCGCGTTAAGCCATAACACAACCAGCATAAATAAACATTCCATTGTTTGACGGTTATCCCACCTCATGCCCAATGGAAGGCATTTGCTACGCACATACGGAGTTATGAGGCACTCATCAAGCATGTGTGGATTGTGTGTTCAGTGAAGTGTGCGTGTCGTTCGTGGTGTGTGTTATTTGTGGGGGTGGTGGTGGGTGTGGGGCTGTGTGGTGCGTGTCGTGTCTGTGTGTGTGTGTGCGTGTGCGGTGCGTGTGCGTGTGCGGATGCGTTGTGTGTATGTGTGCGTGGCGTGTGCTGTGCGTGTGGTTCGTGTTGCGGAGTGAGCGTGCGTGCGTGCGGTGCTGCGTGCGCTGTAGTGCGTGTGTGTTGTGTGTGTGTGTATGTGTGTTGGTGTGTTGTGTGTGTGTGTGTGTGTGTGTGTTGTGTGTGCTCCAAACAGCACCCTGCCAGCGTTGGACGCCCCCTACCCATGCTGGTGCTGACAGGACCCAGGCCTGTGGAAGAGGGAGCTCGCCCACATGGCTCTGCCAGACTTCAGCGACTTTTGCTTATGTACCACTGGGCTGCACTGGGAGATGTGGGCTGCACTGGAGACTGCGGTGCACTGGGAGACTGTGGGCTGCACTGGGAACGGGGGGGCTCACTGGTTCATCTGTGTTGTTTATGCGTTAATGTTCTGATAACCATTATGTTATATTTTATACAACATATGGGCTCAACAAAAAACATCGGTGAGGTCGCCTAGACCAACGTTTTACACAAAAACAGACCACACACACACACACACACACCACAACACACACACACACACCACACACACCACACACACACACAACACACACACACACACACCACACACACACACATAAATCAGTTTCCTGGTGGAAGGAGCGGTCCCAAAGGATGTATGTACAACCAAACATTTGAAAGCAAACCTCCATCCTGTTGAGGGGCGCGGGGGGGGTCCTTTTTTTTTTTTTCATTTTTTTTTTTCCCATTTCTTTTTTTTTTTTTTTCCTCAACCCCCCCCCTTTCAAAGGCTTATTTTCTTGCAGCCCTGTAAATATTTGAAAATAGTTTCTATAAATTATATGACCTGGTTGCTTGACACAATTTCAAATGTGTGTGTGTGTGTTTGTTTGTGTTGTGTTGTGTGTGGTGTGTGTGTTGTGTTGCTTGTGTGTGTGTGTTGTGTTGTGTGTGTGTGTGTGGGTGTGGCTGTGCTGTGTG
>OLKM01001358.1:132500-144255 GCA_900291075.1 Melanogrammus aeglefinus | reverse complement strand
TTGCATGTTAAGGAAGATCAGGTTTAAGAGTTAAAGAGGATTGTCTAACACAGACAGAGGGTGGTTCGGTAATTGCAACATTATATATTGCAGCTCTGATGCTTGCGTGAATTGTCAAACAGTAACTAGTGTAGGTTGTCTCAAAATATAATAGTTTTGCTGCGGTGGTAATGTATCTTTGTACTATTTGGAGTAGAGCTTGACAAATATTTAGCAGAAGTGTATGGTTTGTTCGGTAATATTCACTAATAATCTGTTAAACTTGTTTTGTTATGTTATTCTCTGGGAGATATGCTTTTGTGTTGTATAGATTTGTGTATCTATTTGTAATTTCCTATGATATTATTTTACTTTCCTGGTAGTGGACTAGTGAATGAAGAATGAAGTATGAATTTAATTGGAGTAAATAGCATTAACAAATATGGCAAATTGAACATGGGTGGTTATTATATAATTATCTAAATTACAGTTTAGGTAAACATGTTGCAGTGTAATTTTAAGCAAAATGATTTAACTAGGTTATCCATCGAATATGTCTATGTCTGTCTTTCCGATGTTGGGATTAATTGTTTTGTCTCAAATGTGTTGATGAGCATTGGTGAGCAACTTTTTGGTAAGCATCAATTGAACAAAATACAGATAGAGTTGCCATGCTTATTTTTTTAAATAGGTTGCAAACTATTTTGTTTTGCCACTATCATAAATAAAGCATGGATGAAAAGTTACCTTGTTAATACTTCAACATTTGATTTTCCCTTTGGTAATGCACATGAAATGGTTGTATAAATAATGTACAGTTTGATTAGTCTCTCTTTTAACTGTTTTGTCTGTTTTTTAGAGCAGGTTAGCCGGGTTTGATGGAAGGTTTAGTGCAGTGAAATGGTCTTCTGTGGTTAGCTAACAGCGAAATAGTGGTTCTTGGGAAAGCTGGTGAACTTTGAAAGGTCTAGTGGGGGGAAGGCTATTGTCTGGATACGAGAAGTCTCTTTTACTGAATAGCCCTCATAAGAATTGGGAGCGTTACAATCCATCGAAGTGTCAGTGCAGCGTGTATCGTCTCTGGTGAAGAAGATAATCATTAACTGAGAAGTTTATTTTAACTATATTCTGAAAAAGTATTCCCGGAATGAAGTGAAAAAGATGTTGTGTTCGGTAGAATTGTTTAATATTTTGTATTGAATATGCAAATATGATTTATTTAATGATATAATTGTTTCATTTTATTGCATTAATGTGTTTATAAGTTATCTATTCTTCTCTATTTATATTAGGTGGGTTTTGTTGTTTATTGAGCTATATTTAGTATTGGTATGAAGAAGCGCAAAAATAGCTATGCAGGACCCAGAAAAAGTGCACAATGTGGGTTAATTTGTGTGAGCTAATGAAGTAACATAAAGCAGTTGCGCAGAGTTGTGTTGTGGAACGTGGGTCATCACTGGTAAATTATTTGTCTGTGTACTGAGCAGAAGGCAACAGAATTAACAGTAACGGAGGCTGCGCTGCTAGTGAAACAGTTTTGGCGTGGAAAGGCATTGGGTTGGTGTGCAGATTGTGGGATGTTTCGTGTAGTGGGCGGTTCACTTGTTTCCCAGTTGCGTGCGTCTGGTGAGGGACTTGTTCTGGAGCTAAGGAAGGACATCAAAAATCAGGTGTGTGTGTAGAGCTGAGGGTAATATTGAAAACAAGTGTGTATATGTGTATAACGTAGTGTCGGCATATGTGTTTTCTGGATTATTGATTGTTGTCAGGTGGGAGGTTGAATACAAAGCATTTTAAGGAGTACATTGACAGCGTAATTGGCCCTAAGGATTAGGTTAGGGTATTACTTATATTTTGCATGGCCATTTTGCTGATTATGCTGATAGTTTTCAATGCAGGATCCATTTTAAAATGTTTCGCATTAATCCTTAAACGCAAATGATAAGAAATAGGGTCAGGTTGAAGATCCGGAAGTTTTCATTAAGTGGCTAGTCTGCAGTGCAAAAGATATGCTGCAGTTAGCTTTGGAGCAAGGGACCCACAATTAGAGGTCTGGGGTCGGCGTATCCAGTGTTTGAGATTTCCTCTTATGAGGGTAGAAGTTACAAACGGACGAGTTCTTAGCAAAGGCTGTACGCCGTAAGAGGATATAGGCCTCTCGACCATTTACTTGAAGTTGGACTACCAGGCACGGTGCCAGAATAACCAGTGGTGTGCTCAGACATGCAGCCCTTGTGCCTGGTTGTGAGAAAATGCGTTTTTTTTGCTGAGCCTCAATTTTTTGTTTTCATTCATCATTATTTTTAGAGATCAATTAGTGTTCTGTCATCATATGTTCCAAATGTTGTTTTGGATCTTGAGGGGTTATTTAGTGAGATTCTTGTGAGGAATTTCGCCAGACATGCTCGGGTGCAGTAGACGTAGAATAGACGTAATTCTAATGTAGCTTCGGTGATCGAAGCCCGCGGCGCTTCCTCGTCACCCCCACTTCAAGTGCTGAGTCGGCAAGGCAGCCGGTGCGATGACTAAGGTGTGTTGAGACCACTAACTGGTATTGAGTATCATTGAGTAATCGACGTTCCTTATTAAGCACTCAGATGACGTGGAGATAATGAGGGTCAATTGACCTTACCGTCCGGCGCGTTTAATTAAATATTAGAAATAAAATTATATAAATCGTACATGTGAACGTCAAGGTACATACTTTCAAGCCTAAGGTTTGCGGTTGATGTGTTAAATAACAATTATAAAGCAATTAAATTCGGTAAGATGCTGTGGGCTGGCTGCTGCGGTCCCCGTTTAGCGCGATTGTGCTTCACTGGTTCTTTTGAATAGACGCAAGTTGCTTCTGGGCGTTGAGTAGTCTAGTAAGCTAGCGGATGCGTACAAAATTCTTCCGTTAAGTAGCAGCATACATGGACCAAGGAGGAGTGCTCATCTGTGAGAGATACTTGTATTTTCCGAGTCAGAGTTTTGATAAGTCTTGTTAAGTTAGTATGATTGTTGAGTTATGTTAACATACTGATGTGTGTATACATATTATTGGCTGTTTTGTCTGTGTTATGCCCTGTTATTTCATTATTTATGTCAAGGTTTGATCATTCTGATTAGTGTGGTGTAGAACATAAGTTCTAGTTGAAATCTCTCTGTGGTTTTTTTATTTATTTATTATTATTTTTGAATTTCATAATGAATGTTTGGCGGATGGTTGCTTGTTTTGTTTTTTTGAGCTGCCCCCAAAAATGTGTGTGGCCGTGCCTGCACACAACTCAAATCTTTAATAGTTGTGAAAAGGAGTGCAATCAATAAACATCTGTCACTGAAGTGACTGCCAAGTTTGCCGTCGGTCTCGGCATTTCATGTGGTAGTGCAAGTGAACAATACTGTTAGTCAGCAGGTGGGGGCCAACCTGCTGCCACCTCGGGGAAATGATGGGTGTCTCCTGCTCGTCTAACAAACTTGATGTTTGGACGTGCTCTTTGTCTTCTCCAAATGGTCGAGATGCGAAACTTACATCTTGGTAGTCATTGTCGTTGAGTGAGTGTGGCCGGTGATTGCAGGCTGGTTTTTCCAACTGAGCAACCTCATGACAGTGATTACTGTTCAGTGAGTGCTCGAATGGATAGTTGGCCGTGGCGAGCAGAGTGTCATAGAGTTAGGTTACTACCAACCTGCAATTAATTATAATATATATGGGTAGTTTCAAACATTGTAGAAGAATAATTGTTTAATATCCGTTAATGTCAGATGGAATAATTTAAGATGGCCGAAAGGGAGAGGGGGAGGGGAGGGGAAGTCAAATTGATTCGATCCACTCCCAGTGTCTGCTCGTGAGATTCTACGATGTGTCTGCAGCTTGGGCCCAGGTTTACAGCTCTGGTTCTGGGGGAACAGGGCAGAGGGGAGTTGGGGGTAATATTGAAGAGCTCCAGGTGTGTTGCAGATGAGCATCGAGGTGTAAAGCAGAGCAACATGCCGTTTGTGCTAATGGGTTTTTCGAGATGCCCGGGGACTAGCACTTGCACTCACAAACCTACAGTATTGACGTGAAACACACATCCAACAAACACCACCACACACCCCACACAAACATAACACAACACATACACGCACCCACACACAACAGCACACACACATATACACACCATGCATGCATACATACATCGAACAGCCAGACACACACACACTCACCGCAACACACAGCATCACACACGACACACACGTACACACACACACCACAACACAACCATTGACACACACACCACAAGCAACACACACACACCAGACTCTTTGGGAGGTAAGGTGGAGGGAAACTGAAGAGTGTGGTTCTTGATTGCATTGTTTTCCTACATGAAACGGGGGGGGTAAGGGGTGAGTTCAGAGCACAAATCAGCACACACAATGTGTGTGTTTTGTGTGTGTGTGTGTGTGTTGGTTGTGTGTGTGGTGTGGTGTGTTGGTGTGTGGTGTGGTGTGTGTGGTGTGTGTGTGTGTGTTGGCAGTATGAGCTGAGCGGGTAGGTGAGGGATGAATAAGATCAGACTGGGGTTCTTGGTATAGGCGTTGATTTGGTGTCTGCAGGTTGAGATGAGATACAAACGATCAAGATAAGAAGAGGAAGATAGGATATAGATAAGTACAAGAAAAGAAAGAGGTTGAGCAAGATAATGATGAGTAGATGATAATTATGAAAAAAATATATTCTATAATATTAAGGTGAGGAGGATAATAAGAGGTTAGTGGTGCTGGGTTACCTTCGGCCCAGACAGGCCAGCTGTTGTGGTTTGCTCTGTGTGTTGTATTTATTGCCTTCCAATGGGGTGTTGGGCAGGGGTTTCCAAGCTTTTCCACTCGAGGGCCCTTGGTAAATCTCTAAATGATCCACGCACTTTTGACCCAATAAACGATACGAATCAAGTATGCTTTGTAGACCCTGCCATTAATGTGGAATAATGGTAACCTTTAGGACTAATGATATGAAAAAAGGCAAAAATCATAACAGGCTTTTATTAAATGATTTTGATGTGAAACAAATAAGACATTTAGGCCTAGGACTTAACTTAATATGGAGTATACAGGAAGCTTAATTTGTGTATTAACAGTATCATATTTCTATCAATTGTATTCTCAGCATATTCACAGGGAAAATCATAACATGGCATTAAGTATATTTTTAATGTGAAGAATTCCAACATTTAGATCTAAGATTGAGCTTAATATGAAATATGAGGAAGTTCATTGTGTAGGTAGGCCAGGCCTATAAATCACATTGTATCTCAACTTCTTCACAGGGTAATTGAAACAACAAAATTGTTTTTAATCACCTTGATTGAAAATAGATAAAAGGAGGACTGATCATATGGAGTAGGAAGATCAACTTGTGTACTTCAACAATATTAGTCCATGACAAATCACTTTTGTTATTGGGAAATCTTAACATTGCATGTTATTGTAATTGTGGAAAAAAGGTCAACTTTCAGTAGGCTAGAGAAGGACTGAACTTAATATGAAGTAGGCCTATGACAGGGAACTCAATATTCAGAAATATTTAGCAAATCACTACTTTGTATCTAGGGCCTATTACTTGCCAACCGATTTATGTATTTAATAAACAATAATCTGCGCTGAGGAAATGATTGCAAAGCAAAAACATTGCACCTTAATGTGAAGGCTGGTGTTTGCATGGGTGCCAACAATGAGTATACTTAATGTCTGGCTTCAATGGAGTCGAAAGTCGAAGAGTCGAGATTCTGGATGTCATAGTAATGTCTGGCTAATGGATAAAGTCAGTCGAAGATCTGCTTATCATGTCAGTTGACTTGGTTTCACGGCCATCTAATGCAGAGAACACCGCTCTCACACACAGGTACGTCGGTGGAAAGGGCATCAGGTATCGCACAGCTTTGTCAGCCAGGTGGTGGTATTCCGAAGGCAACATGCAGCCAAAAAGTTTATCAGATGCTTGTTGCAAAGACACACCGG
The DNA here is from genome assembly GCA_900291075.1 of Melanogrammus aeglefinus. Taxonomy (NCBI): domain Eukaryota; kingdom Metazoa; phylum Chordata; class Actinopteri; order Gadiformes; family Gadidae; genus Melanogrammus; species Melanogrammus aeglefinus. Next base: position 138,294 of record OLKM01001358.1, on the reverse strand, counting down.
CTTCAATGCGGTGTCGCAGGAGAGATTCCAACAGTCCGTTCTTGCTCTTTTGCGCTCAGGACAGCAAGGGCCTCGTCCTGAACTTCGAACGGATTTTTCGATCCAACTGCACTGCGCATCGAGGGCAGGGAAGTATTCCGCGCAGCTGAATTTGGCCAGCCACTCAAATCATTATTGAAGCAGTGTGCGAGTTCAAACTTTGAGGTTGAGGAAGAACAGGCGCACTTCATCTCGAAGCTCGAACAGGCGCGTCAGCACCTTGCCCCCTGGATAGCCACCGCACTTCAGTAGTGGTAACAACAGCTGCTTGTGAACGCTGCCCATCTCTCCACAGAGGCACGCCAAATAATCATGATTGCAGTGGACGGCTCTTGATGAAGTTCACCGGCTTTCACTGCTTGGTCTAAAACAGTCTTTTAGCTCCACTGGCATTTTTCTTTGCAGCCAGGGCTTCGCGGTGTATGCTGCAGTGGACAGAGCTGGGCGAGAGGGGCCACCTCTTTCACTCGACTGACTACTCCGCTGTGCTGGCCCAGCATCGCACGCGCTCCATCAGTGCTCAGCCCAACACATTTGGACCACTCAATGCCATTTGAAAGGATTGAAAGTGTTAAAGGACGTCAAAAATTGCCTCAGCAGTTGAAATGGTTGGCAGAGGTCTACAAAACAAAAAATCTTCCTTTATCTCCGCATTTTTTTTCGTATCGGATGTAGGCAAGCAGGTTCGCTGTACGTTGGCAATGTCAGTCGATTCGGTCCAGTTGGATTGGCATAGAAACGGCTCGCTTTCACGTCCTGTATCAGCTGATCTAGCACACATTGTCTGCCATGTCATCAATTCTGCTGCGTTTGACAGTATTGTCCGACAGGTGAAATGAGTTTAATAGGCTGTATAATGCCTTCTCTCCCCAACATCTTCTCCACTATAATTTTAGTACCTGGAAGAAGAAAAGTCTCGCCCTCAGTGTGTGGTTTTTCCGGTCTTAGCGATTAGCTTGGACAGCAGGTACGATGTTTCCACTGCAATTGCGTTGTCATTGCCCATAGCCCGACCTTTCCATTACTTTTTTTCTTGCTCTGATATTCCTTTCAGCTTGTTTCTCAAAGAACTGAAGAGGCTTGGGTGACATATCTTCTCCATGTTTTGTTTCGAGATGACGGCAGAGTTTACACGGCTTCAGAGCCTCATTTGACAGTGTCTCCAAGCACACACCAGACACCAGCGGTAGTGGGTTCAGCCTCGGAGCCAGTCCAATTAAACCCCAACCCCAGATACTCATCGTCGCTGTACTTTCGCCGGACCCTTTCTTTTTTGTTTTGGCAACAGGATGATCACCTTGTAGATTCTGTTATCTGTAATACTACTCTCGCTTCTTTTAAGTCGCCCTGTTTGCTAACCAGCGATCCATTTTGCTGCTGTTTTTTTAAAGCGTACGGTAACTAGCTTTGCTTTTATCATCACTATGACAACGACCGGTCCGAACCGCAGCTGATTGTATGTCAGGAGCGCAATCAGACAACATTCCCCTTTGCTTTGAAAGATACTTCTTAAGACATACTCAACAATACATAAAATTCAGGAAAGATACATTTTTTTAAATAACATTGGGCAACCAGTCCCACACATACTATTGATATATTAGGTTATAGTTATAGTGTTTTCGCGGTTTCACCTTCGCCCTACCTCACCAGCCTCCACCTGCTTTGGGTGCGCGCGGCCCATAGTTTGAATAACCACTGGGTTAGGGTATTTGATGTTACCGCAAGGGGGATTGTACAGTATAATATACCTGTTGTCAAAGGTTGGCATGCTGCTGGTATTCTGTATCTGACATCTGTATTTCATGCATTCAATTTGACAGCAGAGCCCCATAAAAGAGTGGAACCATACCGCCAAAGGTGAAACACTGTTTAATGCAATGCATGATTAAATCCACAACATGAGTGATATTTCTAAGATATATTTGGGGGAAGTTTTTACTTTTATTCCAAATTCAGCAGCAAATATAATAATTTTTACTTAATCTTACCTCTGAAAGTTCCTTGAAATTCTTGTTAACAAGACTTTAAATTCAAGTGTACACTTTATTACACTTCAGTTGGATTCCGTCAACATCAACCATTCAGCAATGGATGAATCCACATAAAAGTCAGACACATGATGAAGTCTGTGTTCAGCATAAACTTTGTTTACACTGTGCTTATTAATCTCTCAATACTTTTGCTTAGCGAAATGTTTAATGAAGGTGGTTTTCAAAACATATGATCTGAGTAGTTCTTGTGCCTCCAGTTTAGCCGTGAATACGCAGAGGTCCACATCTGCAACAGTCCTTAGGTGTGTATACGCAGAGGCCCACAATCTGGAATAGTCTTTAGGCGTGTATTCACAGAGGTCCACATCTAGAACACATCTTCCCACTGGGACCACCCTGCTTTTAGGTCTGAAAACCCTCTCAACCCCAACTGCTTTGAATCTTTGCACAGCTTCACATATACAGGATGAGCAGAGAAGAGGATGAAGAAGCAGATGATGAAGATGAGGATGATGAGGCAGGATAAGGTAGAGGAGAGGAGGTGGGGTGGAGGAGAGGAGGTGGAAGACGGAGCGGTGGGAGGATGAGAGAGAGGGAAGAGAAGGTGGATGAGGTACAGGAGCATCTTTAGCGAGCGCTACCAGACCTGACGCAGGTCTTAGCCCAGGGGAACACACTCAACATGGAAAATAATTACATCTTACTTATGGAGATTCAGATTACAGTCACTGTTCAACTCAATCAAGCAAACACAAAAATACACACACACACACACACAACACACACACCACACACACACACACACCACACACACACACACACACACACACACACACACCACACACACATAGCACACACACACAAGAAGAGTGGAATGCAACACTGTAGGCCTGCATTCAAATTCATCAGTATTTGTTCCTCACTTTCAGATAGACATTAGGCTATTTCTTACACACACACACACACACACACACACAATACACGTACACATACACATACACATACACTTCACACACACACACACACGTTGGGTACAACTCCCCCTCCAAAAAATTAACATTTACATTTAGGGCAGACGCTTTTATCCAAAGCGACTTACAATAAGTACATTTGTCAAAAGAAGTGCAACAATATATCGCTATCGGTACAGTAAGGATGTTCATAGAACCAAGTGCAAGTACAACACAATCACTAGGCTAAACCAATTTCCCGTGTTACAGGCAATGATAGCAGCTACTGCAGTTGCGACACAGTTTAGTACTATAATAAAATACAATACAACACAGTACAATACAGTGTACAATGGTGGCCAGAGGGGGGAGGGTGGGCTATGCAGAGTCGAGGTGGACTCTGAACAGGTGAGTCTTGAGTCTTTTTTCGGAAGATAGTTGAGCGACTCTGCGGTCCTGAGAACGGCAGGGAACTCGTTCCACCACTGAGGTCCCAAAACCGAGAAGAGTTGTGACTTTGCTGAACGACCTTTTTTTAGCTCTTAGCGATGGCGGTACCAGACGTCCAGGTGAGGTAGTTGAGCGGAGCGATCGAGCTGGGGTGTGTGGCTTCAGCAGATGCTTTGGAGGTAGGCAGGGGCAGTTCCATCGACTGCCTTGTATGCCAGTACCATCGTCTTAAATTTGATGCGAGCTACAAACACACGTAAACACACACAAATCCCCAATCAAAGCCTGTGACAGTTACACGCAGCCTTTCAGCAGATAAACAGTGACACTCACTGGCCGTGATCAGCATCAGCATTTACATTGCATTAAGTATATTAGTTTTGGTTTCTGTGTGTGTGAATGTGTGAGTGAATCGGAGGCATAGAAAGTGTGGCAATAAGGGAAGCTTTAAATGGTTAGGACTTCATAGAAATTGAAAGTGCACAATTATTTTGAATGTGGCGATACATGGTACAATATATAAAAGTATATGAAAGTTATGTTTAATGGAATTCATGATCAGATAAAAAGTATTGAACGGTTCTCCTACAAACACAGTTTTAAGGAAATTCATTTAAATGGTGTGAGTTGTTAATTTTCAGGAATGGGACAGTGTAAGGAGCCCAGTGGCCATCTTATCACCTTGCTGTTGGCATGGTAACCACATAATCTCCATTGTAACTCCCCCTAACACTGTAAAGGATTCCCACCACATTTGCCATCTTTCAGACACATTGAGATTGAAATCTCTTTTTCAAGAGTGATCTGGTCAGGTAAACAGAATAAATCAATCCATCAGGGTTACAGAGAGACAACACAGAAATGGAATATCGGAAATGGAAAATCAGACAATCGGCCTACAGGAAGCTCTGGATGATAGAGAGCTTCCACCATCTTAAGATAGTAAACAGACACTATATCCTACATCAGATCCTCATCAGTAAATGGAAAAATAACAAAAAAATAATTAAAACTTGCAACCAAATCTGGAGATTGGTATAGATAGCGGGAGGGGATAAATTAAAATAAATGGCAAAATCTTCAGGAGTTCAAGAGTCTAATTGCTGAAGGGTAGAAGCGGTTGTTGAAGCGTGTCCTTCCAGTCTTCAGAGATCTATAGCGGCTTCCAGAGGGCAGAAGTTGGAAGAGATCATGGCTCGGATGTGAGGTGTCCCTGATGATCTTCGTTGCTCGATTCAAGCTGCGTTCAGCATACAGAGTGTGGACTGATGGAAGGTCACATCCAGTGATGTTGGAAGCTTTGGTGACAACTCTCCCTAATTTCTTCTTGGTGCGACTGTCAGAGCTCCAATACCAGAAGGGGAATGAAGATGTGATGATCCTTCCAATGAGCGCTTTGTAGAAGAGCACCAAAAAGGTTTTTGTTGACATGAGACTTTTTCAGTTGTCTTAGGAAATAAAGTCTACGATTCGCCTTTTTGATAAGGTGGGTGGTATTAATGTCCCATTAAAGGTTGATTGTATGAGTATTGTGTGAAAGGTTAACAATGCAAACTTTGAGAAAGCAGACAACAGTCTTCAGTAATAAATATGCTTGCATCTTCCAACAACATCCCTTCCTGCCGAGGAAGAAGCTCTTTTCTCAGGAGGGGACCGGAGGAAGCAATAGTAATCATTTCTAGAATCATCGTCTATAATCCCCAGACACATTCAAGATCTATCTCCTTTAAACCACACAGATATTCAAGAAGTATCTTCTAAAAACCACACACAGGTCGAAGAGTGATCTTTTTAAAAACGACACACAGCATTCAGGAATGATCTTCTACAAACCACACACAACTTTCAGGAATGGGACATTTTCCTTGTTTGCAACAGCATCATCATGTCAATGTTTGGTTCCAGGCCGTGGGGGTCTGTTGCAGGGTTATGAAGACATCACTGTCTCTCACCTGCGGTTTCAAGCTCAACGGCACAGAAGCCCAGGCCAAAAAAACGTAACAAAATCTGGAGTGAATTACTATGACTTTGTCTTCTGGAAATACTAGCAGATGGCATGATTATAATGAGCAGCCGATAATTAGATCAAAGCATTGAGTCAGTCAGGTTTATTATTAATTGCAGGAAAGTTCTTAGAGTTCTTGCTATTCGGCAGGTCATTACTTTATGACTTTGCATACAGCGGTGTATCAGCCTATTAAACTCTCTGTCTGTCTGTCTGTCTGTCTGTCTGTCTGTCTGTCTGTCTGTCTGTCTGTCTGTCTGTCTGTCTGTCTGTCTGTCTGTCTGTCTGTCTGTCTGTCTGTCGTCTGTCTGTCTGTCTGTCTGTCTGTCTGTCTGTCTGTCTGTCTGTCTGTCTGT